>WURS02000015.1:10298741-10322577 GCA_011762765.2 Rhinocypha anisoptera | reverse complement strand
AACATTGTTTGAACAGCTGGTCTCAAACTCACAGCGTCTCATAATAATAATATTGGCGAGGAGGCGTGTTTTGTACGGAGAGATCCTTCCCCCACATCCTACCCCCCCTTCGACAAGTGCACTAATTGGGGGCAATCTAGGCATTAGACGGCGGCAGTGCGTGCGGAGATAAGAAAGGAAGGCGGGAGGAGGAACTGAAAGGATTTGAAGTATTTGGGTCACCTGTGGCATGGGAAGGCGGAGGGTAGTCATTGAAATAAAAAAAGAATCAGTATTTTTTTTCGCACTGGTGGGCTGTGGCTCCTCACTGCTTTATTTGGGATGTGTTGTGCTTTCCTGTCTAAATGTTCTGACTGAAAAGTATACTTATATTAGTGGCATGGGATTTTACAGTATGCGTACTTTCTTTTCGTAGTATGCGATTCTGTGATCTTCTTAAGGTTGTCTCACACTGTAAAATTTTACATCAAATTAACTTCCAGATTATTTTATCAAATTTTGTTGAAACAGATTGAAGTCATAGAAACGTAATCCCTATATTTTTAATCGTATCTTTATCTCTAGGCTTCAAAGAACCCGTAACATTTTTCACATATTTATTGGTTCTTATTTCAATCGAAAATTGAATGATCTTGAAAGTTCTCGACCACTGGTTATGAATTTAATAGTACCCAGGTTCTGCTAACTCGTAAAAAAACGAAAGAAATGGCTACCTCCGAGAGAAGTACATCAGAAAATTGAATGAAACTACATCAAGAGAAATCGATCCTAAGCTCAGCTCCCCCGATTATTGAACAAAAAGTAAAAGAAGATTCTTTTTAGTTGGAATCTCTTTGAAACCGGTAACCATTTCTTTAAACTGGTTAGTCTAACAAGAATAATATGGAAAGTTTACCGTCATATGTACTAATAGATGCAAAGAGATAACAATCGATAAGAATTTTAGAGATCATGTGACAATTTTTCCAACAGTGCATACGTTTATTGATAATATGCGTTGTATGTCTGTTATCTCAGTTGCTTGTTCAATTTTTCGTGCTTGGAAGCAAGTTATAATGATTTTAATTATTTGTACCATTTTGGTAGGTACTAATATGGATTAATTTGTGAAACTGAATTTTTGACAATTTAGGCATCATCAGGAGTCTTATGTTAAGAATTACGGTTCATCTAGTACATGTTATTATTCGTTGGTGTGAAGAGCGATCAAAAGTAATGAAAACACTTGTTGATTAGAATTCAATGGTTATATTAAAGTAATTTTGCGTTTAATAAAATTTGAACAATGATTCTTGTTAAAAATTTACTCTACTTCTACGTATTACCTTGCAAGCCGCCGCAAGGGCGTGTGGCAGGGGGGATTATTGAATTATGTGAAAGGAGCCTTAGCGCTTTATTATTTTCTTCGTTGACACTTTTGCACTTGGCTGTGGATACATTTATGTGAACATCAGAAATTAATGGAAAATTGTTGTTTAGGTTTTGAGAAATATGAGGGCTATTTATTTTATGATCCCCTTACTCTGATACGAGGCGATAATTTCTCTTCGGTTTTCCCTTTTTCACTCTACGGTTCGTTATTTCCGAGTTCTAAGCCGGATATTCAAGCCATTTCATTTTTTTATTTTTAAAAATCCATATACCTTAATCCAACGAATGATCCCTAGCCATTGATGTTGTTTTATACCGTGAATAAATAGACACTGACTCATAGATTAAGTGCTCCTCGAACACACCTCCTTAACGCAGACGTACTATGAAGTTTTATAAATGAATGTGTCGGTAAAAGAACTTATATTTAACAGAAATGCTGTGAGAGATGTTTTAAGACCTATGCTACAATCCAGTAGGGCTAGCTATTCAACACACTTAATGAATGTCAAATTACTCAATTTATTCGTTTAGAGTGGTGACTATAAACTTGATGAAAATTAGATTATGCATTAAATGTGTTCTACTTTCTAAAGTGGATTTGTGTCACTTTAATGTAAAACCTTTCGTTTTACATTAAAGTGATTACAACAGTAGGTGGTAGATATATGGACCATAACAGCTGAGCTATGGGTAAAGTTGAAAGCTCTTCTAATTGAACTTACTTCTGCTTACAATGTGTTACCCCGCAAGTCACCGCAGGGGTGTGTGGCAGGGGTTGACCGCATAGAAACGAAGAGGTAGGGGAAATGTTTATCTTACTAACTCATTTCCTCAAATGAAGAGAATGAAGAAACATTTTATTTGATGAGAATAACTTAGTAATTTCCACATTTTTTGCGTGGGCTGACGAGTTTTACTGGTCTGTAGGATATTCATGCGCTACAGAGTAGTAAAACGCGTCGTGCTACGTAAAAAAAACTGTGGAAATTACAAAGTTATTCTCATTATGGATATCCATAGGTTCCACGAGGTCAAGCATGATGTAATTATATGTATTATGTTTATTTTATTTCGTATCCAACTTCATGCTCCTCTAGCATATGAATATTATTATAGAGTACACTATATTGCCAGTAACTTTCACTATTCTCGTATATGTAATAGTTAAATTGATGTCATGCCTATATACTTTCCAGGTTTGAAGTTAAATTTCAGGTGATATGTTTAAGGCCTCTATTCCATAAAAAATGTTGTTATTCTAAAGTCTTTTTAAATAGTTTCTATTGTGTTTTCATTGCATAATTTAAAAATTTTCAGGACAATATCAGTATATTAGTGCATGCAACTTAAAATTTTAAGAAAAAATCGTACAACAAGTGTTTTATAGAAGTTACGTCTATTACGATTAAATCTAGTGATTTTTTTTCTTCGTTGAAAACCGCACAATTAAGTTTTGTCTCTCTACGAATGTACAGAATTACTTGTTAATGGTTGTAAGCTTCTACAAATAAATGACCAGGGATGGTGGTCTACAATACACATTCACAACGGCAAATTTCGATTAACTCATTATTAATGCGACTTATTTAAATATTTCTCAGGGAAAAACTCTTCAGGAACAAATTTATTCGTTAAATACCGTGATTTGCATAATTATCTCATATTTTATTACTATAATCACTTACTTAAACCCAACTACAATTTCGATCGTAAGGTTGGCTTGATCCACATTTCCGATTTTTTATATCCACATATATAACCTTAAAATATGTCTGTTGGCTCTTGAGAGAATCAACTTCGGCTTGAAAGTAATAATTTATGTATTTTTATTTACTTATTATATACTTAGAGGTCGTGGTAGCCCTGTTGGTAGAGTGCTTGACTATGGCGGGGCCGGGTTTGAGACCTGGTGACAACTCCGGACACCTCCAGCTAAACCCAAGCTGAGTGATTTTTCGGGTACCACATCTTCTTGGGAAACCGCAGGCAGCACAGGGAAAGGAACTTGCCCCTCCACCCTGATATGTGAATTTCCACACCCCATGAGCTTAGTACTAGGTGAGCTCTATCCTTACTTAGCATACCAAACTTCGGGTTGAATACTGTGGTGGATTATATACTTATTATGTCAGATAAATGAATGTGTTGTACCTTGAAAAACCAATACCACCTAAATCCCTTTAAAAAAATTATCAATAAAATTATCTATCAGATGACGATGCGTCTGTAACCGAATCATATGCACTAAAAAGTGTAATCTATGAGGAAGCAGTTTCAGTGATCAGCCATAATGTGGAATAAAGATGTGAGAGACAGAATTGGTATTCGGGTGGAATGGTTGGAAGTGCAAAAAATGAACTAAATAAATAACCTATAACGAGTGCGGAAAACTTTCTAGAATAAATTTACGATCATCAATAACCTTACCTACATTAAGTGAGTAGACTAGGTAACTGTTTAATAAATTACGTATATGCCATATTTTGCTCAAAGTAGAATAATTATTAATTATTCATTCAGGTCTCATTGTGCAAAAAAATATTTTATCATTATATATATTTCTATTTTACAGTAAAAGGACAAACACCTTTTACGTTACTACTGTGACATCAATATTTACACTGTTGCATCATTGTAACATAAATTATTTAGAGAGCTTAGGAACACGGCTCCTTTCAATAAGTTCATCACAAATCTGTTTGAGTGGGACAATATTGCTCGATATGTCCATAGTATAGCCCCATTTTCTTGATAATGATTTGATTATATTGACATAGTTTAAAAAATACTGAATTATACAAATCTTTTGCCTTAAGAGTTTGTAGCTGCAAAAATAAGAATTTATTTCCGTGATGAAGACATCGCTGAAGTAAGAGTGAGATCGGATGTACGCGAAACGACAATAAGTTGACTTCGCTTTCGCTTTAAGGTGTTTATTCCATGGCCAATAAACATTACATACAATAAATAAATAATAAATAATAGAGAAACAAAGACCATAGACCCCGGTGTAGGATTTCTCCTCTTCTGGAGTTGCATCTTACGCTGCTGGTTAACAATAGAGTGAGCGGTTGCGGACACCCCTAATAAGCTGAGGCTTCCCATCCCTTTTATACTTTCTTGGGACATATCAACGTCGATTTTCTTAGCCCACCAACCACCAGAAACACCTTACACTCTCTGGCGACTCATTCCGCCCTTCCACCTAAAATACCCTCTCTCCTTTGAGGAAGCCGTACCCGTTTCTCGTCCACCCCCTCCTCTCACCGTTCCGTACGCCCTCGTTCCTCTCCCTTCCTCTTCCTTTCACCGCTTCGCCCCACTCCCGACGGCCACCTCATCCCATCACCCCTCCCCATCCCCCTTCCCACCTGAGCATGGCTTCCTCCGGCCTCGCAGGCCTTCCTCCCTCAGTCTCATCTGTTGACGGAAACCGTACGGACGTTCAACCCTTAAAGGGACGCAAAGACTGTCGCGGAGACTTCACCGGTCGCGGTGACTTTAACGGCCGATGGACTGCTAGAGGGGGACTCTTAAGTGTGTGCGTCGCCGGAAATAACTTTGCGGGGTGCTGGGGTGCATCTGTTTTATATTTATTGGTTCGAGGGAATCCACATACCTAGGGTCTTATTGAAGGAAAAAAACGAAGAGTGCAGTTGCCGCGGAGGGAGTTTTGAAGTGAAGTGTCGGTGGTGGAACTGATTTAGCGGTTGGCGCGGCGTTGACTGGTTAAATAAATAACATTCATTGCAACGATGAAATTGTTAAGGAACTCTCCGACCAATAAAGGTCTCAAGATGGCATGGAGTGTCACCTTTGTCTGGATGGTGTGCGTTTTGGTCTGTTTCTCGTCTGCCGTCAAGGGTGAGTGAGCTTTCGGTGCTCCTTTAGATCAAAATTAGACCCCGTTTTATCCCATTCGCAATCTTCATTCGTTCACAAATTGGCACAAAAAGAGTTGAAAGCCACTCTGATTTTCATGGGGCTTTTGGCTATTATCTTTCTGGTTTTTCAATTGATATTAAACGTGAATCAATGTGAAACCGAAGACTTCCAGTATTAAGAGTCCTTGGAATTATTATAGTTGTTATATTTACTTCATTTAGTACGTAAATCACAAAATATATCACTCATTGTGCATAAGTTTTTATTCAGTAAATAATATATGGTTTGTGGTATAATATATATATAACAAAGATAAAATGAGGGAAGTCTCTTCTTTCTTTTCGAATTGTCTTTATAGAAACTTAGTCTACGACGAGTAGAGGTTATAGTATTGATTAATACATCTTCGAATAATGAGTTAGTAGAAATTTTAAGTTATATTACCATCAATTTCATAGACATTCATTATTGATTATCATCAATCAAGGTAATAAAGTATCAAGGCGTAATTCTAGGGGAGGAGCCGTTAAAAAGCCGTATGAAAAATGCATGATATTCACATGAATTTTAGCATCATCATGTATGTATATATATCTCAACAGTAACTGGTGTATTGCATGAAATATTGTAATTAACTCATTTCATCCAAGAGTGGTTTATTTTCGTTGGATACATTGATGCGACGATACACAACATCAGCTCGATACGTAAAATCCCACAATAACATTTACATGATATTTATCTGTAGCCATAAGGTATTAGATATCATTCATTGCCTTATGAGGCACAAATAGTTTTTGTTATTTATTGGAATGTTATTTAAATATTTTTATATGATCAAATACTAAAATCAGACGATCTGTTATATAGCTCTTATAACATAACAAACGTTAAAACGCAACAGAAAAATTTTCGTATTCACTCGTGCAATGAGAGCTAGTAAAAAATTAACCGAGATTTAAAAAACCTTGCTTATAATTGTAATCGCCATTAAAACAATCGGAAGGAGTATCCAAGTTTGGCAAAGCAAGGCGACGTTTTATTTGTAGGGGTGTCATTCACTGCAGCCAAACATGGCGCGTTCCAATTTCAATTAAAAAAACACGGAATTATGATTATGTTCGAAAGTCGACATTTTTTATTGGAGGGATATCAGAAAATATGCTTTTTAGGCTATAAAACCTTCTTATATGTATTATTACATTAAGTTGAAGTAAAATGGTGATACTATATGTTACGCCTAAGAACTAACTGGCTGTGGAAATACTTTGAAGTAGAAAGGATATTCATTCTTCTCTCCAACCACTAAAAATTTTGCTAATAGGCTACACTAAAGGAACACCGCTCTCATCTCGAAGTGAGTCGGTAATACATTTAATGACATGCTGTTATTTATTAGGTATTTGGTTAATTAGGTTAGACGTTATAAGTTAAAACGCAGTAGTTGGAGCAAATTACAGGGGCTTTGCAAATGCATTCAGTATCTTTAAAGTGAAATGTCGTCAAATAATATACGGTGGACGCTCCAACATTGGTATTTTTTTCGGGTTATGTATTTTTTTTAACACGTACTGATGCGATCAAACCGTTATAGGGCTTTTGGAGTTTAAGCCTCTTCCTTGTAGACGCCCACGTAGAGAACTGTATCGCATTCCCTAAAGGAACAAAAATTCGACCCCTAGGACGGAGTGGGCGGTAAAGGTGGCCTCCTCACGTTTGTGACCAGTCGAATCGTCATACACCTTCCGGTTTTGTTATGGGGAGGTGGTGGTTGGGTTTCGCTTGCGTGACGATTACGCGGACGACGCCAACACTAGGGACCCCTGTGGCACCCAGAGCGAAACGCTGCTTGGCGGTGGTGGAGGGGTGCCCCCCGGGACGGGGGAGAGGGCAAACGTTCGAGCACCTGGCGTCTGGTTTTTACGCCCCCCTTCGGGCAGGTCTTCCGTTCGGCCGTTTTGTGGTTAGCACAGGTGACGATGAGAGGGACTCCTTCCTCACTGTTTTCAATCCACGTCCCCGCGACTTCGCTTCCTGCTTGCGCGATTGATTTCGGCGATCGCTAAAGGTCAACCTTTGCTAGCACGCTGAGAATTTCCCCTGGTGGTTCGCTCTCGAAACTATTTTAATTTTTAGGGTACAACTACTTTGTGCAATATGCGTTGTGAATATTCCTCCACACCGATTCCAGAACAAAAAGAATTTCCTTGCAAGTCTAAATCAATTCGCCATTTCAATCTAAACGACTTATTATTTTCTTCATAACAAAAATTTACCCTTGATTCTTTACTTTCTTAAAGATATTGTGAATTAACTTTAGAATACTTATTTGTTTAAGTTTTAAGTGGAATCTGCCGATCTTGAACGATATTAGCTATATTTAATAAAAAAATTTTAATTTTTAGATTATTTATTGACACTAGCTAAAATACGCCCAAAACAATTAATTTATTACTCAGAGATTAACAATTACTCAGTTACTCAGATAAATCTATTTCTAATACTATGATAAAAATATAAATTTAATTTAACAGAAAATAAATTCCCGTATGCATTTTGTTAACTCAAGAGATTATATGGACTTAGATCACGCGGAAAGAAATTGCAGAAATCTTTTCAAATGGTATCTCATAAGTTTTCATTAATAGACTTGATTGGTACTAACTATTGGTGGAGTATAAGTTTTTAATAAATAATCTAGTGTGGCTAAAATCTCTTGCGTCATATGTTTGTTTATTGAACACACAATCATTATGAATATAATGAGAAGGGTAATGACATGCAGTAGAAAGGTTCTTGGGATCGTTTTCTCGCAATCGTGATGTGACGATAATGTTATGCTTCCGCATGTGAGGGTTCTAGGTGGGTGCTAAGTAGGGTGAAGATAGGACATGGATAATTGGAAGGATCTCATTAGTTGACTTGTGCACTGCTTTTGCTAATGACCATTGAAATTGCTGAAGGCTTATTTCGGCGTTAACTGCTGATAACAAGTTGTAGGAATCTCTTCGACCGATTCAAACAGGAAGATCAAGGTAATAGGATGGTGTCTACTCATTTAAACTGAAGATTTTTATCGTTTGAGTTCATCAAACGCTTCTTAACGTATATTAGTAATGGTAATGAACTAAATAGTGTAATAGTCATAAACTGAAATATTACACCTTATTTTTAATTATTTAGAGTTCCATAATAAAGGGTTTAAACTATGAAGTATGGCAATGCATCAAACCTTGGGATAGTAGTTAACTCGGTTTTTGAAAAGCTCATATTTTTATTCAGTCGTGAACGTGAAACGTGAAAAATTTAATTTAAACTGTAATTTATCTTACAGATACTAAGGTTATTAGGGCTGTCTGGATGTTCATTTTCTGTGGACTAACTTATACGATAGAATATTAATAGCTTCAGAACAAAATAATTATGAATTTTCTTATAACCGAAAAACCAAAAATTAATTTGTATGTTTTACTTGAAGTCTTTCATTCGAATGTATTAGATAAAAAGTATTGTTTATTTCAAGTAAATAGTCAGATTCTCAATCTTATTCTATTATTTACATAATATTATTATGGTGCGGTGTTGATCCATACTTAAAACACATCTTAGAAATTACTTTTACCTAGTATTATACAAGAATCAACTGCCTCTTCTCCACTTTATATATTGTCTTCGTTTGCAAAAGACAAAAATAGTATGTAATTACCGCCTCTAATGCGCAACTCTTCCCAGCTGCCTGCACACACAGAAAATACTGAACCCCGTAGTTGATATAATTCTTGGTTCTGTTCAGAAAATCTTATAATTCCTTGAGGAGATTATTGAAATATATCCACGTTGTCTTCCTCAGTTGTCTTTCTCATGTGCCATCACTTTTTACGACCTGCTCCATGGGACAGACCTCTTTGTACCAACCTCGATGGGGTATTGAAGCTGTGTCAATTACCTTTCGTTTGATATCAAGCCTTACATCTATCGTATCTGGAATGGGCAAGTCTGCAAGGAGTATCCATCATTGTTCTTCCCAAAGGAATCATAGAGGCCATTAGATTGCGCAGACCTTCCACTACAAGGTGTGGCCTTGAGAGAGTCCTCCTCAAGTGAGGAATGCAATGAATGTCTTTCGTGAATAAATTTCTGATTCGTCACAACGTGTGGGACGAAATATTCCGTTAGCGAATAAACATTTTTCGGCAAACACATGGGCGTTCCGTTTCACCGGTTTGTGGGAAGTCGTTCCGTTGAGGAGGTGAATGTTCCGACGCAAACCTTGCTCACAAGAGATTGGGAAAGTCGCCTTGGGAAGAGGATGATGACACAGGAGAGATTTTCTACCTTGGGAAGGGAGGGGCTGTCAGGCGAGAAGGATGAGAAGCCGGATGGATTACTTAGCCATCGGAGAGGTGTGTCAGAGTTTAGGTTTAGATCGTAGTGGCTCACTGGGAGGTCATGACCCGGTGTCAACGTAGAGGAACGATTAAATATACACCACAGTATCACAATACACTCTTCACTTGGGGTCATATCATCGCATGACTAACCATTTTTGGATAGGATGTGTTCGACAGGCATTCTCTCCGCATTTCCTCTTAAACCAGAGTAGCAATCATCGCTTTGCGTGATGTTTGCCCAAATGACTGCCACGAGAGCGAATCGGAATTCATGGGAATTTCTTTATGTGAGGTATTTTGGTGATGGGAGCTCCAAGATTCTTTTCCAGAATGACTTGTACCGTTATTTTTACATTTTGATCGAATGAAGTGACGGATTGTTTGCAAACACTGGCACCTCCTCCCTCATCCTGCATCCCTCGCTGAATGAGATAACAGTAGCAGCATTTTTTCCGACTGGGATGTCATATTTGAAATAATTAGGACATAATGAGAATTTTTTGTGCTAAACCCGGTTTGATAATTCGACTGTGATAGTTTTTCAGGCAAAAAAATATGTCATTTAGGACGTATTGAATCGTATCTGTGCACATCAAGAATCGAGGAATTCCCTCTATATTTGCTCTTTGTGCTCTACATATATGTGCTCTTCGTTTTATCTTACTTTGTTCTGAAACGTTTCCCAATGAAATATATTGTTTAATTTTTTACGTTGTAAATTAATCAAATAAGTCATAATTTCTGTAAAAAGATGTATCCCTAAGATTAATATCACTAATTTTCTAAGAAGCAGCCATTCCCTATAAATTATTGGGAATAAGGAGATCTCATAACAATCAATGATGTTGTGTTTATTTAATAGGTTTTCTAAATTGAAGAAAGCTAAAACAAGAATATTTTTACATTTGTCCATATGATATTTTTTTAAAGTTGGGACCGAATCCATCAAATTTAAGCTATTTTAATATCTGAACATTCTGTTGTCACTAATCTCATTTGTTTTTTCCTCAATTGCCGTTTAATGGTATTGTTTTTAAAGTAGTGGTTTATCTCTTACGAATGCTCCATTTTACTACGAGTAAATATTTCTTAATGTCATTTAATAGAGTAAAATGAGGATCTATTTCCTTTAAGGTTAATGCCAATTTTCCCTCCCCATATCTTAGCAAGGAGAAGGTCTCTGTTTGTTACCATAATCAAAATGCTTTTATTACGAACTGGTTTTGTTTCATGTCAATACAGTTTAAATACTTTGGGAGAAGAAATATGTACAATTCAACTATTTAATAGTTTTGAATTTAATAATGAATAATATCTAGCGATCCTTTCAGATCTTATCCAATTCTTGTGAAACGATTCTCATCGAACGATTAGCTGATTATTTCCTGATCTTGAGCCCTATATTTGTCTTTTTAATGCAACCACCTCTTATAATCCTCACTTATCTCATTTTACAGCGTAATATAAGTTAAAAACCGTTAATCGTATAATTTTCTCTGTTATTTTGTGGTAGTCGTAACCAAAGGGCCTTAATTTGATGCAATGTAATGTCCAAAGCAAAGGGAACAGCTGTGTTTTTAGAGAATAAGATATTTCTCCTGCAAAATTATTGGGAATTACTTACTCAAAACAAAAAAAATAATAATCCCGCTGCAATAGAAAGGATTTTGTATTCTCACTATCAGGAGAAGTTAGGAGTCCAGCTTTAATCTGAACTTTTTGCTTGCACCTTCTTGAACAGATTGCACATTAAATTAGGGTCCGTTTATTTCATTTTCATCGATCCAATATATTTAAGACCTCAAAATCCACCGGACGGGGGATATCAAATGAATTGAGAAACAGCTTTGACATAAATTGTGGTGAAAACAAAATCTATCAATTTATTTTTTTAACCTCCTTTGTCTTGACAACGCTTGGCTGTTTTTTTTGGAATTATCTATAAGTGGAAGATCTTTCATTACCTTTTTTTGATGATTTTTAGTATAGTTCTGTTTGAAGGGAGGAAATAATTATGATCTCGATGGGAGTCAGAAATGTTTCGATCGGTGAGCTCTCGATACTATATTGCTTGCATATGGCAGCTACGGGATATTTGTGAGTCAAGTATCCTTCCATCTCTGCCCTGGCTCCTCCCTCCATGGACCGTATAACGTTGCCTCCACAATGCCCTTTCTGGTCTGAATACCTCCAGTAATGCGCCCTCAATCACTCTTCAATGCGGCACACCTCAATGTACGGTACGAATCGAAATTATCTGCGAAGCCCGCCTTCAATGGAGTGTTTCACCGGATCCTATCCCAAATAATGGCTCTTAAAAGAAAAGTGCGCTTTCACGGTTCGCAGGACTGTTCTGACGTGTATCCTTCTTACTGACGGAATGTGCGCACGACCCACTCGGGAAAGAAACCTTTCACGAGCCATGAAATACATATGTGGAATTCAAATTGAGCCCTTTGTAGTAATGATAGTATGAAGAAAATGCCGTAAAAAGTAGCAACACCAAAAAGATTTTTTTTCGGTAGGTCTGTTTATTGAAGAGTTACGGACTAATGGTGTTGACATGGAATTTATCTTTACCTCTGTTTATCCCGTTAAGTGGAATTCATTGAAAATGATCGAATGGGTTAAAAAAAATATTTCTCTACTAATACAAGATTTGCTGTAAATATAACTAACCTCGGGTGCTTGTGATTTCTTTTATACTAAAAAGATGGAAATGGTAAGGCTTGGGCTGTGTTTTAAAGTATATTATGCCCTATTAATGCTCTCACAGCACTTTAATTGAGCGCAAGGACTTTCATTTTTGGGGTTTGTCGCTTCTTGAAGCTAAGGTCCAAATTTAACTGTGAAATATTTCCCGTTTTATATTGTTTATTTTAAATATTGGTCATACATTTGAGCTTACTTATTTTTGCGCTAATTTATTATTTATTTTTTCGTTTTCATATTATATTTAAATTATTGTATTTCGATTGACCACAAAACATTGCTGTGCAACTTTTGTTAAATCTTTATTTACGAGACTGCTGAAAATTACACTTTGCATTCATAAAAACATTGATGAACATGAAAATTCATATTCTCGAATGATTTAATTTTTTACGGATAAAAAATCATGCATAAGAACTCTGTTGTTTTCCTAATTTGTTACGTAGGTGTCCTTGCGTATTATTGGTATTCTAGCGAGTACAGTAACTGAAGAGCATTCTAAAATTAGCTTTACTTGATTATCTTTGAATTTAAAAATTAGCATCACCAAATCGGGAGAAAGTAGTGTACATGTCAATACGGATTTCTTAAGCAACACGACCGGAGTAATAGATTTGTACATTTAGAAAAAGTTGAAAATTTTCAAAATTTTCATCCCCGCTAGAGACCTTTGCGAATTACAGAGTTGAACCACGAATTGTTTTGGCGTTGTCTGCGTGAGTTCTCCTTTTTTAATGTGAAAAGCATTAATATACGTATATTTAAAGACACTAGTACTGTAGCTCGTGTTTTATTTTCTTCGCAGTCATCAACACTTACGTGAATCACCACTTCCCCACTATTCTGCCATTTCCCTCTGTTTTTTCTACATGTATTAATGCTGTTACTGGTTCTTGAAAAGAATTTCGTATATAAGAAATCCTGAGGAATGTGACCACTGCTGACTGCTTCGTGGTGGGAATCACGTACAAAGAAAAGAGAAGAAGAAACCACAGAAGTAATCATATAGCTTTCGTGTATTTGTGCCTATGTACTTTTCTTTGGATTTTTCTCGCGGCACATCTTTCGGAACATATTTTTTTTTGCATTCCAGATAACGGAGGCGACTGATCGCTCACTGGTAATGTATCCATGGAGGGAAAACGCGCGGGACGAACGTTAATGGCAGCGAGGGGCGGATGATACCTGAAAAGAAAATGAGAATATACTTTCGTTTTTTTCTATTTCTCAAAGATTTTTTCCCTCTCTTCCCATCCACTTTTCCACAGCATTTTTTCCCAACTCTCCCAGGTTCACCGCACCGTCATTCCTTCTCGTTCGCACTCTCTCCCGTTTTTTCATATCGACAACCCTAATTCCTACCATTTGTGGTCTTTTTTCTTCACTGGTCCATGATTAGAAATTGGCAAGGCCAACCTGTGGGAACCAGCCGGAATTCACGTGGTTCTTTGTGAAGGGACAAAACCGGGATTTTCTGCTATAAAATACGGTTAAAATTTGGGCATGACGAATTGATCCCCCATGAAATGTCATTGCTAAGAAAGCATTGGTCGCACGATGCTCATTCCGGGAAATTGCTGGTTCGAACCTCACGCCAGTCAGCCTTAGTATATCATCCTCACGCGGTAATCTGAATTCTCTGAGCCTTCCGCAGGGAAATCTTGGCGATATTATTCCATAACCTCCTCCCAGTGGCTGGGATTTAGACGTTATAGAGTCAGGTGAGATGTGGTGGAAACGATCCATAATCTAAGAAATAGGTTAAATAATTTGCAATTTCCACTTTTAAAAACTTCATCTTTATTCCGACATGTTTCGGTGCACTACACCATTATCAAGTCTGACATTATCATTATGACTTGATAATGGTGTAGTGCACCGAAACATGTCGGAATAAAGAAGTTTTTTAAAATGGAAATTTCAAATTTTTTAACCTATTTCTTAGATTGGGATTTAGACCTTTAGCGACCGTAATAGAATCCTGGTGGTTCGCTTTCTGAGCTTCTATCAACGTGTGGTATATTAGAATTGTGTTAAGAAGTATGCTGAAGGACTTTAGCTAATAAAAATTGAACATACATTTTTTGCTAGTAGGTATATTTTTTAAATAATCGTCTCATATTTGTAATTATACCCTACTCATAAAATTATACCGTCGAGAATTAATCCTCCAATTTTCGTGGGGGAGTAAAAGGTTGTCCCAATAGAGATATGATTTGAAAAATGAAATGTTGGCTGGAGTCACTTGGTGGAAATCCATTGCTGGTTTGAAAGAAAAAAACTTTGCTTTTCCACAAAATATAACTTTATTCACGACCGGTTTCGACTGTGTGACATCTTCTGGCGAAGATCATCTTGTGTGTGTGACATCTTCACCTGTAGATGTCACGCAGTGACGAAACCGGTCGTGAATAAAGATATATTTTGTGGAAAAGCAGAGTTTTTTTTTGACCCGAGATATGAATTGTTCGACGGGACTCAACGGCTGCACGAGAATAATGGTCACCTGGCTAATTGCATAAAAAAGTGAAATTATTCCTGTAAATACAGGAGCCTTTTGTCGTGCCGGTTATTTATACTCAAATGAAGGGAAAAGAAAATTTGTAAAACAATTATCGAACTCCTGGAGACGTATGCTAATGCCTCCTTCTTTAGACCGAATTAAAAACTATGGATAATTTCCTTACGATTGGCGTTGTGATGCAGCTCTCTTTGTCTTATTAACTTGTAGCCAAATGTTTATGGATGTGAGATGGTAGTAACCTTCAAGTGCTATAATTTCCCCACTGTAATGAAAATATTCTGGGTTTAAATGAGCTATAAATCTCTACTATTCAGAAATACTTCGTTTTATTTTATATGCGACTACTTTCTTTCGCCGTATATTCGATTATCTTGGAGGCTATTATCCTGGGGTTTAATAAGTTCTTATCATAACGTTTATTTACTTAGTGTCTCCTTCAAATCGCTTTAAACACATGATTGTTTGAGTTCTAAATTGTATAATAATGTCCAAAATAAAAATTATTCCCTAGACCTCTAATAAAACTTTGAATTTTCCTCTACTAAGTATTTTAGGGCGTTTTTACGTGTTCCAAAGAAATTTTATCTTTTGCAATATTGCAAGGAGGCACTGATCCTCTGGTTAAAGAATGATTAATCCGCCCAGCTCGTTGCTTCCCGAATGCTAAATTTATTCGCTTCCATCTTACCTCAAACGTGCATTCTTGATATTTCTCCAAGCTCATTCAGATTCTGGAACTTTCTGGTCATTTATCATCCGGTGTGCAGCTTTTACAGGCGGAAAATTTCGTTCTACTTCGTGATTGCCAAATTATTTGTGTCGAATTCTCGACGTAAATCAATTTATGTGCACACATTCTTAGCTTAGCGGGAGATGGAATCGTTTTCGAACATTATCACGAGGATTTCAGCCTATACTCGAATACTTGCATAATATTTTTCACTGAAGACTTGTGCAAGCTGAATAGGACAAATGAATTCAAAATTTGTTGTGCATTTTAATTAAGTACTTTTTACGAAAGTATTCACATGTAAGATTTACGAATGATTTGTCTAATCACGTATTTTTTCTCTGCCGCATATTAACGTACTGTTATTCGGTCTAGTTATTTTAATGACTTATCTGCCCGTAAATAATGAACTGTAAAGAAACCTGATATTAAACATTGTTTGAGGGTTAAATTATCTTCATGAATCCAAAGTGCCGTTTCCACAGAGTTACCTAAAAATATTTTTCTAAGAGCAATCTGATTCATCTTATGTTGTAACACCATAAGTCCCTTTCATTAAACCTCCAAATCTTCACTGCCTATTCCGTACTACCACAGCATTCCCTTTTCCCGAAGTTATTTTCTTTGCTGGGTTCTATATCCCATCATTATTCTCAATCGTAGAGTTTGCCGCCCATTAAAAATAATAACAATGTCACGTGCCTTGGTCAGAGTATGGTACCGTTAGTCGTTGGCCCCGCGTGCAGGTGCCGCCACCTACGTGGAATCTTTTTTCATGGGAGGGAGAAATGTTTTCTTCTACTTCCTTAAATCGGGATCCTCTTCATCTTCCTGAGGGAGATGTCTTTCAATGTTCTTCCTAGGTTGTGAAGACTGGTCGGCATACGACCCAATCGATCAACATACGACCTAGTTTTTTGAGGATACCCGTAGCACAATTTCCTTGAACTGTCTTACTCACCTTCATAATGTGTCGACATATCCATTTTGGTTCACTAGTTGAAGCATATTTTTAGAGGCTCTTACGAGGCAAAACGTTCCCCCTACCCTTCCATTCCCGTCCTTATATACCCTTCCTTCCGGCCAGAAGAGCCTATTAGTGCTGACCAGACTTGAAACCACACACAGTAAAACAACTCCTCTGAAAATCCTCTTCTAACTAGTATGTAGATACTAGTTGAAGCTTATTTTTGGAAGCTCATGCATCATTTAACTTCCTTCTCCTTCCATTTCCATTCTTGTATAGCTTACCTCCCGGTCTGGAGAGCCTGATATTAGTGTTGATCAGACTTAAAACAACTCTTATAAAGAAGAGTTCAACTTTCAAGAAACACGGCAAGCTTCCGCGTGGTTGAATGGATTATTTCACACGCGTTAACTAAGGCTAATGAAGCCAGTGAGAAATCTCATCGTCTGGTGTTCTTTGCCTCTCGCCTGCGAATTTCTTAGGCGTTATAAAAAGTAATTGCGTGAAATAAACACCTCTTTTTATTGTTTGAAAGTCGACAGAACTCTTTAAAGCGTACATACTAATTCGAGCGGAGATATAGCTTATGTAGAAATCGTCCTTTGTATGGTGCTTAATGAATTCATCGTGGCATTCTCGGTATCCGAGATCAAGCCAAAATAGTGCTTCTAACTGTGATATTTCACCACTGGTAACAAGAAAATGATAAATATTGAGATTTTCAAATGTACCTAGTCAGGCAGAGTAACATTTTGGAAAAAACCTCCTTGTTGATTGTCATGTTCTTTGAGACGGGGCCTTGTCGTCATTCACAAGGAATCAGTCATCAAATTTACCCTCGACCGGTCTAACACACGGAATTCCTTAAAATGATTTCCGTCATGTTTTCCTAGTACTTTGAACTAACATTTTTAGGTCTAAAAGTAATTCCTTGTGCAATACGTCATACATACCAAATCAATCCTCACAACTTTTTTATGCGCCATAATCTTCCACAGGTAGCTTAAGTAAGATTGAACGAGTCTGAATAAAAAAAAAAGCTATTAAAATCTCCCCGTAAAATGTCATTGGATTTATAATGATCTTAAGACTACATCTATAATTTTTTCCAAAAGATTTTTGCCGACTTAACTCGAGCGACCCTTCTAATATACAACGACTACTCCGTTACTGACGAAGAAAAAGGACGCGATTTTTTCATGTTAACGCTCATAAATGATTCATGGTACAAAGACTACATCTTACCATACAAATACACACACACACACATATATATTAGCTTTTAATCCACCGCTAGGGTGTGTGGCAGGGATGATTTACATAAATTGACGATAGTCTTCTAATTTAAGGAAGTTGTAACCTGATAGAGTGACAATGAGCATTTGGGACAGATACCCAGTAGAGCTACGAAAATAAGAATATAGTATTGGCAGGGATATGAATTTAATCTCAAATAAAATTTCTTCTTCAAATATAGAAAACAATGAGCGCATGAAGTTGAGTGTATATGGTTCATTCCTCGAACACCTGAAATATAACTTTTTTCTAAGTTAGAAATCGTTTTCTAAATTCCACTGTCTTTGTTTATCTTGGAGGTCTTACTAGCCCAGTGGGTAGAGCGCCTGGTAGAGCACCAGCACCCAGCTTCAGGTCCTGGTGACGGCTTTGGATACTTCCAACTAAACCAAAGCTGAGTGATTTTATGAATACCAAATCATTTTGGGGAACCACATGCGATATAGGGGAAGTCATTGGAACATCTTACACTGATGTGTGAATTTTCACGCGCCGTTGGTCTTATTAAGTATGTATATATTACGTAAGCTTTAGCCCCACCAATCAAACCGGCATTTGGGTTGAATACTTCTTCTTCTAAGCATTACCCTGCAAGCCGCCGCAAGGGCGTGTGGCAGGGGGTGAGCCACCACCAAACATTCACATGCACTCCAAAATGCAAATGTTAAGAGACACATTGCACTCAGTATGAAGCAACCGCATGCAAAATAAAATAGTAGAACATTATCCACGACTTGCGGGACATGTTAGACCTCTGACTACAAATATACATGAAAACAACTACAATTGCCGTCACAATATTCAAGGTCCAAACGGGACCTCTTCTTCTTCTAAATTATCAACGTACTTTCACGCATGACTAACTCTACCTGTGGGGACAATGAAGTGGTTTCGCGACCCTAATGGGGCTGGGGGGGAGGTAAAGAGGAAGGACCCTCTCACGCGGGCGGGCAGTTAGGGTGTGGGGATTAAGTGGTGGTTGGTATATCAAATACTGTGGTGGTTTTGTATCAGACTTCTTCTCACATAAGTCTGTGACAGTTTACAGCGTTAGGAAGAGAAATAGCGCGATTCAGATACCGTAATTGTTAAGTGGCTGAATAAATGAGTTCTTATTGAAATATAAACGCATTAAAATGGAGATAGAGAAATTTATATTTCATGCCTAGTTTATTCCTTGACCAACTACAAAAAGGGATGCACTTCATATAAACAATTGATGATATTGTTGGTGATATCTCCTTTATGTGGATTCTTAAGGCGCACACAATTTTACATTAGGCATTTTATATTTCCAGAAGGATGACATACAAATACAATGAAATATCTATCAAGAAATAGTAAATCAATCCGCGCAAATATTCCCGCTTGCATTCAATCTAGAGTACAACCTTTTGAATGAATGCATGGATTTTAAAAAATAATACGTTAAAATTCTTTACGTTATTGGTAAGTGCATAAGACAGTGTTGTAATGTAGCAATATCCCACTCTTTTCTCGAGACTCGACCCAACTCTTATTACAAAAGAAGGATTATTATTACCCACCTGCCACTTTACAAGTCACATTAGAATACTGAGATGTATTGTTTTCTCCCACTCCGGTTGCTAACATCAATTCCAAAGTAATGGCTAATGTTTTAAACTATTAGACTACAATAAAAAATAGAAAAAATCTTCCCATGATACCGAAAGCACTTCAATGTGTTCATTCGAACCCGTTATGGTTTACGTGAACAGGTTCCTTAAGACGTTTTTCGGCGGTCTTTATGTCGAGAATGTTCAGTCGGTCCTTTAAAGACAAGCTCCTGGCCGGCAGCGAAGAAAGGAAACAAAAGGAAATAAAGAAAGGAAGATTGGGCATTTGCGTCGGGGCAATTATTCAGCGCCATTGGTTTTCGAGGCCAAGTGCAGTTAAAAGAAATCAGAAGGTTATGAATAAAAGACTTCCGTCGCTTCGTGCAAGTTAGGTATGCTGGAAGGCGCTTGTGAATCTCTGATAACGAATTATTCTGTTAGTTATTCGCCAGATATTCCTCATTCTATTCAGACATTTTAAGAGGCACTTCATAGGCACCTAATATTTAACATAATTATTTTGCAAGATATTGAACCCAGAAGTCATCATTTGTCCATGCAGGGAATGTCGGGCATGGCGTATAACAAATCATATTACGAGTTTATCATCAAAACTTTATTAGGTATACTTTAAAAGATGTGGTACCCTTGAGTGGTTATATACTTTTTAATATTATTGTCTACTATAACGCTAGTCTTGCGTACTTAGTCAGTCAAATGACGAACTGGTTGGTGCAAAGTTTTGTCGCTTCTAAGATAGCAAAACAATGGGTAAATACGAAGACTTTAACTTATTATTCTTTAAACTATATGTCCCTGTACTTTAGAGCTATATGGTCTCTCTGAATTCATTATATTCTTCATTATCTAATATTGGACGAGACATCGAGGAACACTTATTCAAAAATGCTTAATTGGGGTTAGTTATTTTATCACTTTCGTATTATGTATTGAATACCGTTAATCTGTCAATATGGTTGGGTATATTAGATTACAATTAATGACAACTTGCTTGCATTAGTATTGTATTGGTTTAGGTCATACAAAAAACTTAACACTTTACTATTTGGAAGAAAAATAAATAAACTTCGCTAATTTAAAAAATGGTATTATACGACCGTAGTTTGATATTTTATATCATCTTCTGGACGTACAGATGATACAAAGTATAGGAACCATGTTACAAAAATATATTTATTTAAGGACATTTATAAAGTTTATCCATTTTTCTTCCGTCATGGGCGAATAAATCACGGACAAAAAATCCTCAGATTAAAGCCGAATCCCGAAAATTTCACATTTTTTTCCCACTTTTTTTTTGCAGAGAATTGAATTCAAAACATCTGCCTAGGTTCGTGAATAAGACTTCCTTTTAACCTCGCATGTAAGTCTAAGGGGTTTAATTTGTCTCAGAGCCTCTCGTTTCCTGTCAATGGGACAGTGTTTTTGAGGTAAATTTGCGCATATTTATCTGTATCGTAGATGTCTTCATTTCTAGCTCAAATTAAGACTGGAGAAAATTAAAGGGAAGACTGTGAATTACAATCATTCCCTTTAAAGTATCTGTGTGATTGCAGTAACATCTTCTCAGTTAATTACAGCTTTGCCTCCTAATGACATGCAACACTCCCTGGGAGAGTACAAACGTTCGAAGTAACCTATAGTAGATTATTCCCTTGTGCATCCGCGTACCCATGAAAATTTCGTTTTTTTTCTCTTAGAAAGAATACGTGCGAGGGACGGATCTCGACGGAGAGGATTGCCATCATTTTGTTGTCTCGTGTCCAAATCGGTGAGGCACGATCTAAGTCAACTTTGCTTAACGGAAATGAAAGGTTTCGAAGGCAAACACGAGCTGGCGAGATAAAGGCGTGGAGGGAGAGACAGTTACAGATTCGTGAGAAGGGAGCGTGCCGGACTCTCGTTCGATCGGCAGTCGTTAATGCATTCAGATGCGGAGGACGTGTTCTTCTCGGACGTTTTTCGGCACTCATCTCCGTGATACCGTTAATGATGTCACGTGGCGGAAACGGGAGCCCCCTAGCGCTCGCGTTTCATTTGGCCAGAGCGCCAAGGAAAGTAGGCGGAAGACTCGTTAATGACCCGACTTCGCCGCGGGAAAAGATAAATATGCAAACTCATGGGAGCATAATATCACGTATTAGTTATCTCCCCTCGGATTAAATCGGCCGTAGATGACCAAGGAATGGGACTTGTGCCGCTAGGAAAGGAAATCTCCCGAGAAACGGTTTAAAGTTTTATTTCACGCCTAGATGTTGCCCGAGGAGGATCAAGGAAGCTTTAAAATGTTTATCCAGAAGTATTTTATTTCTTTAAATGTACCAAAAAACTTAAAAATTGCCGAAGAACTTCTTACTTGTGGAAAAAAATTAATTGTTGTGCACTGAAATACTCTTACATGTGTTTCAACGTAGACGACCGTTTGTAGCATATTGGTCGTAGATTTTTTTCATATAAAATCAATTTACTTTCGTCACTAAGATTTCTCATAAATTTATAGTAATACTTTTCTTCTTGTAAGCAATGGACAAGCAAAGAAAAAATAAATGTATTTAAGGGAAGTTCTACAGTTAAGAATAAATATTTGGCTCCCACGGTCATAACGTTTATTAATTGGATTTTAAGTTTTTATGATGGATTTGGTAATAATCCTATTAATGGTAATACAGCCGTTCATATATCGTGTATAAATCTTATTTAAATGCTAGAATAGCATTATTTAGTGAAATTGATTTAAGCTTATGTATACCAATTATAGTTGATGTTTATTGTTAGAAAATCAGGGTTAGAAGATACGAAGGTATGTGGGTGACGGGGTAGCTTGGAAAGGTTCGACAGACAAACCAATCTTCGGACCGTAAAACGTAGTTCAATAAAGGTGGTTCGGCTCAATCCGAATGGTTGTACCTCCTTCGTTCTATAACAAGTAAGGAAGAGCCAATGAAGAAGTACTCCGGAGAAGTACTCACTGATGATGTCGCTAGGCGACGAAACCCGCGTCGCGACAAATAAAACTATATGTGGAAAGAGCAAAGTTTTTTCTTCTCCCACTACTCCGAAGAGTCAGCGGAAGAGAGCATTATGATGAGAGTGTACTTACAGTAGGAGGGAAGGTAATAGGATAGGTATTGAAGCATGTCAGTCGATGAAAACCTAACTAGAAAGGATCTCGCGAGGGAAGAAGCCTCGGGATAGGCCAAGTAATAATAATAATAATGTTGTGTTTATTGATCAGGTGAAATTAGGACCTCCTGTTCCTCTCTTACATTTAACCTTCAAACAAACCTTTAATCCTCGCACCCGCGACCTTTTGGGTTAGCAGGCGGACACCCTGCCCACTAGTCTAACCCGACCGGCAAGTATGGAGTATGAGAAAGGGTTGGGCAGAATGTTTAAGTTGGGAGCACTCAAACATGGCGTCAATAAGTTGGCAAATGGGCGGTTTTTTTTGCGAGCTACCGCAAGCCAATATACGAATTGATAACCTGTAACGATGATGATACCAATTATTTGAAAAGAGAATCGATATGATTGAAAGGAAGAGAATGGGTTCATATATTATGGTTAGCCAGCTATGGATAATTCGTAAGTGGAAAACAAAGCTAAGCGTTAATTTTTCGGATGGATATTGATGTAAAATATATTTATCGTCCACAAAAATAGCAGGAAACCGCGTTGGAAGGGCTCACAGTGAAAGTACAAGAATAGCCGGAAGACGTAAGAGGAAAAGATATATATACGTGAGCGTTTAAAATTCTTTTGCGGGTTAGTTGAAAACCGGAACATCGTGAGCAAATTTTTTTTGGAAAGCGTAATTAGTCAACAGTTTATAGCCAACAATTTCTCAATCGATGAATGGGAATTACATTGTGGGAGGACGCCAATTAAAGTTCTTTGAGTCTAAAAAATTCCCATCTTACTGATGGCTTTCCCCGTTGTGTGCTGGTAACACGACCGGGGTCTAATTGCTATACGACCGAATTAAAATTGCCTTGACTCACCTTCAGGCGAAGAAAATTGCGGAATATTCCACGCAGTCTCAATATTCAATCTATATACTGTTTTATTATACACTCATAAAGGATACATATGTGTGTGTGAATATATATATATATATATATGTCCTTAAGTTTGTTCACAGACGTAAATAATTATCGGTGAGCTGGTTACAAACACAAGAATACAAATACAAAAAAAAATAAGGAAAAAAACATGTTTTTTATTATTTTCGGTGGTTTAGCATCCACGTGCGTGTCTGTGTTTTTGTGTGGGTGACCTGCTCACCAATATATATATATATATAATATGGGATAAGAAATGGTAAACAGGATAGGAAAACATACAAAGACGAACACAAGG
>WURS02000015.1:10281236-10298641 GCA_011762765.2 Rhinocypha anisoptera | reverse complement strand
TGCGCTCCTTAACCGTCTCATTACATTTTCCTAGTACCCTCTTTATGAATCCTAACTTTCTATTTGCCATTCCACAAGGTAAAGACATCTCAGTACCCTCATATATCACTGACAAGATCGAGTAAGTGTAGACGGGTTAAATGAAAATAGTACGAAGCAAAATTAAAACTCGAGGACATTTATTTTGTTGTTAAACGCAGTGGACGTAGTTGAACGCGATTTTCCGCCTTGGAAGTTGTATGGTTTTCGTCCACAAAGTGCAGTCATATAAGATCATGGCTAAAACAAACGAAATATTCAATTCTCTTGCTTTTTTCTCTTGTGTTCTATCATATATGTAAGGCAGCTAATACATACGCAACCCTTCATTTCAATTGAAGCACTGTAGCGAAGAAGAAGTTTGTTATGTATTAGACGGAGGAAGTTATATCGACTGCCCCTTTATCTAGATGGAGAAGTTATTCTCAATCTCCTGTTCACTCGAGAAATAATGTTGCCAGGAATAACGAGAAAAGTATTATTTCTGGATAAAACTGTCTATTCGTCTGGGGATTTTTTTGTTTTTATGAAGAGTGCGTGTATTCTTTCCCGTCAGTGTAAGAAATAATTATGTTTGGATTATGGTTCCTTTTCCGTTCATTCTCCTGATGACATTTTAAAGAACGTTATGTTTGTGAGAATGCAGAATATTCGTTTGTGCGGCTAACTGAAAGATTTCCGCAATATTTCTTTCCTCACAATAGAGTAATTCATATGTACCATAAGATGGGTGTGTACCTACGCTCATAAATGTTTATTTGAGATAATAAGGTTGTAACAATCACGATTCACTTTGGATGTGCAGGTTCGCTGAGCATTGCTCGATGAGTCGACCCTCGCAATTTGAGCGGGAAAAAGTGAAATTCACTTGGTATAATTGCTTTCCGTTTCGAGGATCACATTGAAAATTTTTGAGAATTAATTAGAAAATTAAATACAATCACGCAATTTTGATGCTTTTCGGTTCTGATTTAATTTTGTGCGAACCCTTCTGGGAAATGGACGGGAGGAGAGCCACAGGCCATATTCGGTCTACTTCCCACAATAAAAGTTCAAGAATAATGATCCTACATGCAATTCGTTGGACCAACGGTATCTCCGACGAGTTGAATACTGTTTTAAGATCTCCCAGAAAATATTCTGAGTAAACCTTAAGACTACTTTAGTTTTAAAAAAATATATTCCGCGAACGACAGAAAGTTCTTTTGGTTCAATGGAATTTTTTCACAGAACCGGATACAGATATAATAAGACCTTAATGGAGTTGTATCAAGTCCGATCAGCACTAATATCTTCAGACCGGGATGAAGGGTATATATACAAGGATGGGAATGGAAGGTATAGGGGTTCGAGTATTGCTTTGTTCATGGTGTTGTTTCAAGTTCGATCAGCACTAATATCGGGCTCTTCAGACCGGGAGGAAAATTTATTTATTTATTTATTTTTCAATCGCCCACAAAAAGCACTAATAGGCCAATTACAGTGGGCACTATAACATTTTTTTAATAACAAGGACGAAGCACACACACCTTACAAGGTTCGGATATAACGATTGAGGGAAATTCAGTGGAAAAGCCAAAACATGTTTCAACAAATAGTTAGTTCCAGGAGCGTTATATCAAGTCAGGTAAGCACTAATACTAGGCTTTTCAGGCTGGAAGGAAGGGTATACAAGGTTAGGAATGGGAGGATAGAAGCTCGGAATTGTCTCCAAAACATTTTTCAAGTATTACTCGAAACTATATATATTAGGTGTACGTATATGGGGTTAAAACTAGTTTACGGTGTTGTTTCAAGTCTGGTCAGCACTAATATTAGTCCCTTCAGACCAGGAGAAAGGAGGAGCCCCGCAGATAATGCTTTGTCTGAACTTGTTCAGGTCTCTACTTTCCGCCAGTTGTTGGCTCTAAGTAGATGGAGCTTGATGGACTCTTTCAGCCAGTGGTGGCGTAGGCGTGCTGCACGTGTCGGTGGCCGGTTGGTCTGTATACCGGTGGAGGCGACCCGTACCTCAAATGAGGAGGAGACGTGTTTGAGGAGTCCAGGAAGAGGGGGTGACGCGCTGTGTGTGGGTGAGAAAGACAAGATATACCGACTCCTTCGCGCGCGAAGGATGTCGACCCATTTTATACCTACCTTGAGATGTCGCACGCGCGTCTCGCAATAACATAACGGCACTCTGGATCCCTCACCAACGAGGCGGGACGGTTCCGCGGTCTATCACCATGCCGAAGAATGAAGCTCGCGTCTCAGAGCCATCTGTTGGGAAGGCTAATTGCTACCATTCGCGACCCACTTAATTCGGTTCAAAGAAGATGACTGTCGGTGGTTGCTGAATTTCGAACGCGAGCGAGAAATATTGTCAACCGAGGGCACTCGCGATGTGAGGTTCGGAAGATTGTATTTTCAACGTTTCAAAATGCCAAAATTGCCCCTTGCTCCATTTTAGAAAACATTTATAAACTATGAATTGAAAAAAAACTCCAGGTTCTGTCACCACATTTACAGTCCCGTGGAAGAACTGACAGGAGAAAAACTGTAAATATACTTTCGAAAGATATTTATGTTTCAATGCAAAATTTATAATATACAAGGCCTCTGTTTTGTGAAGAACATATATGGGATGTTTAATGAATAAACTGGGGTGTATAGCAGGTGTTTCCTGGTAGGGTATGCATGCTTTGCAACCCTCACAGATATTATCATATAGGAACTGTTATTAACTAATCATGTCAATGCTTTCTAGAGCAAAAATAATATTATTAAAGATTTATCTAATTCTATAAATGCAAATATTATGTCAAGTTATTGTGCGAAATTCAAGGTCTCAAGACCTTTCTAATTTAAAATATTGGACTCATTAGGTGATATATTTATTTTAATTTTTTGTTATTCTTCTTTGAATGCAGGCTCTTCCCATCGAGAGGTGTCCACAGTTTAGAGATGCTCCTCCTGGTAGCATGGCAACATACAATGGCAAGTGCTATGCATTCCACAGTCAGCAACCTGCAAACTTCCGAGATGCCCTGGCCTTTTGCAGAACCAGGGGAGGAACGCTCCTGGATGAAAGCAATCCTGCCCTCCAAGGTTTTGTTAGTTGGGAATTGTGGAGACGACATCGGTAAGTCAGCTCTCCTCCTTGACGTTTCTTCTCCATATGATTGGAGTTGTTGATGAAACATGTATTATAATTGTCTCATCTAATTTTTCCAATCACTTAATGTTTACACTACCCCATATATATTAGATACACTCAAATGATTTCACTGTCAAACTGAGAGAATATTTTTAAATTATGAAGGAAAATATAGCTACCAATACATAAATAAAAAGTTGTATCCATTTTTCTTAACAGCTTGTATTTTTCCAAATTTCACATTCATTAACTCATAGATTAATTAACTAACCAAAAAACTTTTGTAATCGCTACTTTATCAATGAGTTGATAAATGCTTATTATATTATTTGAAACAGTTTCATTAATTTTCTTACCTGTTACTTTAATTTCAGACCATTTTAATCCATTGTTATTAACCAACTACAAGATTCTACATCATTGATTATTAATTTCTTATTCCAAGGAATGACAAAAATGGACAGTACTGGATGGGTGCAGTTCGTGACCCAGCTGATCGCAACAATTGGAAATGGTCTACTAGTGGGAAGGATGTTGCCATATCCTTTTGGAATCTTCCTGGTGGTGGAGAAGACTGTGCTAGATTTGATGGTGCCAAAGGATGGCTATGGTCTGACACCAATTGCAATGCAAGACTTAACTTTATCTGTCAACATCGTAAGTTTATTGCTAAATAATAACTTTAACTGAAAGTCAAAAGCTAATATTATTACATACAGAGCATTTTACTATAAATTTTGCTCTGTAAATTCTACTCTTCTACAAATAATGCAATCAATGAATTAAGCTATAATAATTACACAAAAGAGACTAATGGTAAATTTTGTACAGAGTGTTAAATGTGTACTTAATGTATCAGTTGAGTCAAATTTCTCTTTCTTGTCAGCTATGATCTATGAATGTCTGTCAAAATAAAATTAGATTATTTGAACATTATACAGCTAAGATTTATATGTAAATATGAAATAATTACTTAATCATGCATATGATGTAACTTAAAATTTTCATTTAAGCATTCTCTAAGTAATCTTTTATAGTTAATAAGCTTGGAAAAATCTCAGAAATCAAGAGAATTTTCCTCATTAGTTTGTTTTGATCAATCATTTTCTCACTAGTAACTCATATTGTTGAGCCCACAAAAGTGTTATCATCATGAAGTATAGGATTTATGGAAATTATTATTCCTTTTCTAGAACCAAAAACTTGTGGAAAACCAGAGCAGCCTCCAAACTCAACCATTCTAGCATCTCGAGACTTTGAAGTAGGGTCAACTGTAGATTACACATGTGACCCAGGACATATACTGATTGGACCTGCATCACGTACATGCCTACCTACAGGCTTCTATAATGAATTTCCCCCTGTTTGTAAACGTAAGTAAATTTATTTCTGGTTTAGCTAAATATGAATTGCTACCAACTTAAATATTTACACAATTTAATTATCACAAAACACCACTAACAAAAATTTATCTCTTTTGAAACAGGCACAGATTTGTTCATTTCTAATTTAATTTCTACCATTGAACTGCAAAATTTTAAATTATACATAAGAGAAGCAGTGTCTGAGAATTATCAGAATTCTGATTATATAAATTCAAAATGATAAAATGAAAATATGAAAGGGGTTCACTTGAAGAGTTCATGATTTACATATGAAAATAGAGAAAGATTTGCACTATACTTATTTATCACAAAAATTATCTTTTAATTGATACTACAATCAGAAATTTCTTTCTCAAATTGTTTTTATTTTATTCCATGGTAATTGAATTTATAATGCTTAACCCAAAGCCTCATTTACGATTCTTAACTGATTTCTCATTTTTGGCACATATAATACAGGTATTGAGTGTGGTTATCCTGCAGATATAGCCAATGGAAAATATACATTGGTTAATGGCACTGTTGGGTATTTGAGCAGGGTTGTATATTCATGCCTGGATGGATACAAGTTAGTAGGAAGGTCTCAGCTCATTTGTGATGTTGATGAGAGATGGAATGGACCTCCACCCAGATGCCAATGTAAGTATAAGAATTCAATTTTTTTGCATGGGATATACTTAATTACTTTTGTGCACATTGTACCCCACAGCCTGCATCCTCTCTGTGTGTCAAACATTCAACTTGAGCATGTTCATTATGGTGAACACATTTCTTACAGCAACTCGATGTGGCAACCCACCATCCATAGCAAATGGAACATTTACAATATCAAGAAACACAACCATAGTTGGAACAATTGTAACATACTCATGTAAATACAGAAATCACAAATTGGTTGGACCACGGCAAATTGTTTGCCTAAAAACTGGCGTGTATGACAAGCAGCCCCCTACATGTCAAGGTAAATACATTTCCATACTCATACCAGGAAATAAATATTCAGGTATAAAAGATTTCACTTCCTCAATGCTACCTACTTTTACTTTCATGAATATTCTTATTCTTATTACGATTCCTTATTGAGTCTCAACCCTTACTTTCATTCCCTAGAGTAGTCACAGGACAACATTTTTCTGATTCCACATATTATGGATGTTCTTAATGAAATTTGGTAACATAATTACATATTCCCTGCAAGAATATGATTTTTTCAAATGAAACTTTCATATTTTGTTTCACTCTAAAATTGCTTCAACACTAATGTATGTTACGTTGAGTCTTGTGAATAACTTGATTTTTAATATACATGTAAGTAGAAAAGCATGATTGTGATTCTTTATTGATTAACTTCACTCCAGAACTAGTGATTGTCTTACCTACTTAAAATTTTGTCTTCTTATTACAGTCAAGGAAAAAATGATTTCTTTGGAACAGGGCTAAATCTTTCAACTTGCTATAACAATCACTATTTTTTATTATTTTTTGCAAATAGCTGGACAAAATTGGTATTATAGAAGGAATACTGACTCGAGCAAATCACTCTTTTTTTTGCAAATAGCTGGACAAAATTGGTATTATAGAAGGAATACTGACTCGAGCAAATCACTCTTTTTTTGTTCACAATGTATGTTCTGATATTGTAGCATTTGCAGCACTGAATTCCATCAGGTATGGTATAAATATTAACACCATTAATTAAAAGATTTTAGTCAAAAAACAAATTTTAATCAATAATATTTCTTTTGTGTATGCCTTGTGGCTCTTTATGTTAAATTGGATGTGCATTTTCTGTGGACATCCATTGGAAAAATGCAGAGCCTCCGGATGTTCACTCTGAACATGGTTGACAGCCATGGGATGTCCTGCGGACATCCAAATGCTGTGTGGGACTGTGCCTATTTTGTAGACACACTGTATTTTAAAATAAGAATTTAATGAAAATGATCAGCTCTTGTGAACCTTCGTCCATAACAGTATTTAGAACTATATTCTGAAAATATTGATCTTGAAGTACAAAGTTTATGTCAAAAGTATGAGTTAGCTGCTAATAAAAATACTTGATAACATTAAATTAGATTGTATGAATGTATTAGACTAAACCCTTTAGCTAGCTTTCATCAAATTTGTCAGTACTCATGTTTTTCCTCTCAATGATTAATATTATTTATTGATATAAAAACAAATATTTCTGCAATTGTTTAGGTTTTGTCTGCAATTAAATTTCTCAAGTCAAAAGGTTTTAGTTCTTCCAACTTTCATCATGAATCATGCATAGTCTTTCCTCTAAAGAATGAAAAGTAATAACCTGGTATCATTTGATAAAAATTAAGACAAGTGATCTTGGTGAAAAGAGGAGGTCTAGTATTTAGAAGAATGGAAATGTGTTCTTGTTGGAAAAGAGAATACCTAAGTTTTGACGAAACTATTGTTTTGCAAGTACTACTCTCATCATAAAATTTCCACACATTTCATAAAGTACTGTGAAAATTATTAAATCAAAACAAGGATAAATTAAACTTTGTGCAAAAGTTTGTATCCAAAAGTTTTTCATAGGCAATGGCAAAGATCAAACTAAGAAATGTGTACATGAAGATGTGAATTCCAATAATTGATATTTTCAAATGTTACGCTTTCAGGTTTCACTACGTGGAACCGATCCATAATGAAGTAGGGGAAGTAAAAACACTTGTGATTCCACTCGATATTTTATATTAACACGACCCGGGTTTCAATACATAGTATCATCTTCAGACCAGACCGGGTCGTGTTAAAATAAAATATCAAGTGGGATCACAAGTGTTTTTACTACCCCTATTTCATAATTGATATTAGCATGAAAACTTTTATGGCAGTGCATAGTCAAAATTTCACAAATTTTTGCTTCCATATCTTACTTTATATCAAGAAATGGCTTTGATCTGAATGATGTGAGAGGAGTGATGAGTTGAAAACATTAAAGTTGAACTACTGAAATTGCAAAATAATAATTTTATGAACTTCAAAAAATGTACCTTGTTAAAAAAATGTAAAGAAAACATTGCTGTGTAGAATTTAAAAAAAATGTAAATATTGAATGGGTCAAAAATTGAATTTTCTCATTGTTTTATTTTCTTTAGTTGCATTGGGACCCTTACTTTTGATATACCTTGAATTGGAAAGGAATGCTCCACTCAAAACTTACACTAGAGATTCAGGCATATTGTTGTATAGACATTGCGAAATAATTGTCAGAATGCACATCAATGAGAAATTAAATTTGCTCTTTTTTGAATGACAGTAGAAAAAGTGCCATCAGTTATAATCCCTGGAGTCGGAACTGGTAGGCCCTCAAGACCTCCTCCTGGGGCTCCAATCATCCCACCAACTGAGGTTCATGTCCCTAAACCACCAACCAACCTGAAGCCACCAATGGCTCCTGCCCGTCCAGGCCCACAAAGTCCACCATACACCATACTGGAGGAGAAGGAGCCCACAGTCAGCACCGAGACATATGAGGAGGAAGTCGAGGCCGAAGTGGAAGAGGAGCTACTCCATGGTGGACATGGAGCAGTGGATGTGGACAATGGCTTGATTCCAGGAGACAGTGAACCAGCAGAATCCATAGGAGTGGTCACCCTGTCACCAGGGGTTAGGCCTCCATCAAACAGGCCTCAGAGACCTCAGGAAAACCACATTGGTCAAGATGGAGTGACTAACATCATACGCAGTTCACCTGCACCTGCTCCTTCTAACCCCAAGCCTGTGATCGAGGGAGGAGAGAGGAGAAGAACTGATGGTGGACCAAAATTAAACTTAGGTATGTCACTTTGTTGCAAGTTTATATTTAACTTCACCAATTATATGGTAACCTATGGCTAGTGAATTCAAGACCTGCCTGGAGCGTGGATATTTCTTGTTTTAGTTTGAATCGAGTTGTTAAATATTTCTTATTTTAATAGTAATAGTTTAAATAGATAAAAATTAAGGCTATGAAATGTTCTTACCTGTTATTTGGTGAATCCTTACTTTCTCAGTTGAATTGAAAAAATCCAAATAATTGTCTCATTGAAAAAGAACCTCTTGAAGAAAATTGGTGGCCCTCGTTAGGAGATATAATTGTTTATTTGAACTATTATTTTCTCAAAAGTATTAGGTATAGATGAAGCTATTGTTTAAAATTATATTCATTTATTAAAAATATTTTGTAGTGTACTTTTTATCTAAGAAATTGAATGTTTTGTGTGAGCAGGCTTCAATTATTAAATTAGGATATTGATAAATATTAAAAAATCAAAAATTCTATGGAATAGATTGACATTCTTTGAAAGATCTTCAGGTTATAACTTTTATTAAAATCTCAAATTCCAAATGGTTAATGTCAGAAGACCTACTTGAAAATAATTGTGCTATTTAACTCTAGAGTAACAGCATCTAAGGAGGCAAAAAATATTCTGAAGTCGAATTACATAAAACCACATCAAAACATAGTACATACTATACAATATAATAAAGTACATATTCAATCAAATTGATTTTAGATGGCTTGATGGAGAATAATGTTATTTTATAACCTTAAAAAAATAATTCTTTCCCTCTGAGGAGTTGAACATAAACTAAAAAGTTTGAATATTACAATCAAATGATGATTTTAATGACAAAGGTAATTTTTTTCTTTAGGTGCAATTATAGCTTTGGGAGTATTTGGTGGCTTCGTTTTCCTGGCAGCAATCATAACTACAATTGTGATCATTGTAAAAAGGTAAGATGCTTCATATAAAAGAGGGTTTAGTTTAATATAGGTATATAAGTACATATTTACCTTTTCTCACTAACAGTAAGGTAAATACATTTCCAGTTCAAATGGGTCATTATGAAATTTTTCACAATTTACATATGTACTTTCATGTAACTTCTTCATCCTCCTTGTTAATATGGGCTAAGGAATTTGCCTATTTTATTTTTTCTGTCTTGTAGTAGTTACTTTTCTGTGATTTCTTTTTTCAAGAGTGATTTCCTTTTTCTGCATGTTTTGTTGTAGTCTGTGTTAATTAATTGCTTTTCTTCTTCTGTTCAACATTAAGTCTCATTATGATGTTTTAGCATGACATACATAACTTCTCACTAACACATTGATTTAAAACTAACCATGCTTGTGATATTAACAGACAAGCTTTAGGAAATTTTTAAGAGGTAGAACTCATTTGTACAGAGTTTTTTGTTGAATTATGATGATTTCCAAAATCAGGTACTTCATCTGCATCTGATTATGGATAAATCATCAAACCAACACCATCAACACTTATGCACCAATTAATTATAATCATATGGCAGATTTAAGGGAGTAGATATTAGACCTTTTCAAGGAAAAGGAATTACAACCTAATTGATAGATAAATGTAAATATTTAATAGAAACCTTTATATTGTCTGATCCCAGAGTTTCAAAATACATATGTACATGAGTTATTTTGAAGCTAATTTAAATGTTTTTTGTATTTCTCTGTATAGATTAGGAAATCAGCTTAGGTGGTATTTAGTAACTGCACAAAAGGAGACCTATGCACAAGTGACATATTTACCAGCACCATTTCCAATTATTTCATTTCCAACCGCACTGAAAACCACTAACTAGGAAATTTTTCCCTCAAAATTAGCCATATTTATTGTTTTAAACATATTTCTAAGGGGCAGACACGTGGGAACAATTTAGATGATGAGTAAGCTTTGCCAAGTCACTGAGGACATTAGATAGTAAAATAATGATTTATACCTCAGGGTACACAATATGTCCAAACTCAAATGTCAAATTTAAAGTTTGGCTCTTTGCATTCAAACAGTTTGTCATTCAAATGACTTTTATTCTGATGAGCAAAGTTCATTTTCAAGCAGTCCACATTCCCTTGCTAATAGCTATCTATTAAAGACTAATCAGCCCGTATTTTTTTCTTGTAGAGAGATTATTATTTTATCCTCCTTATATTAATAAGCAGTTTTCATCAGATAATCAGTGCAATAGTTTTGGAACTAATTGGCAACTCACATCAATTACTATTGTAAAACTTAATTTTTCTGTCATACATATGAGTTTGTAATAACTGCCTGCACTTAAAAGGACACCATAAACAACTAATTGCTTAGCAATATAATAGTAATTTTCAGAGCGATATAGAAATCATGAACCTCTGATCCTAATCATCCATCATGATCCTAATATTACCTTTTGAATGTTGCCCTGGCTAAATTTTTATAAAAAATATGAAAAATTCAAGAAAAACATCAAAATGATCCACTAGGATTTGAATAGGAAACCACTCAGTTTTATAGGTCCACAAAACTATTTCACTCAATACAATTGAGTGTAGAATGATGCAATGAATGCAAATTGCTGATACAAATAACTGAACAACCATATTTATCGTAACGGAAGTTTGAAATAATAATATCTGAGCTTTGTGTTTGAGGATATTATTTCACCTTGGTGCAAGAAGATGCAATAATGTCAGATACAGTAATGTCAGATACAATAATGTCATCAGTTACTTGAAGAGAGCTGCTAAATGTTCCTACGTGACTGCATGGGATTGCTGTTCATAGAGTAAAGAATCAAGGAAGCTACTTTTGGATCCCATTCTCCCCATTGCAGCTCAAAGGAGTCAACACATAACCTGCCCCCCTTGGCCCCTCTACACCACAACCGCAACCATCACCGACACCTTCGAGACCAGAGTTGGTACACTTTCTTGGCCTTGCCTTTTCCCGACCAGCGTGTCGGCAGAAGGGATGATCTTTCACGCTGCTATCGAAATCGTGCAGGATATTTCTCAAACCCATCACTCTAGTCAAATGGTAGGCAATTTCCCAAGTGAGCAGGACTAAATATTTTTCTCTTTTTGTAGCCATGAGTGGTATGAAACTGGACAAAGAATGGCTGTGATGAACATTTCCTGGGAGAAATTTTGCAGTAAATAAACAGTTTTTAGTTTTCTCAAACATCTTGATTTCTGCTGCATGGTGTATGCCTATGTATAAACATGTGTTTGAATACTCTTTGTTTTATGTTTGACTACAATTTTGTTAATGACTAACTTCTTCTTAATCTTTTTATTCTGTTATCAACTTCCCATTAAGTTTAATTTTTCATAAATGTGTCATGATTTCTTTGTCTTTCTTGTTCTTACATGCATGTAGTTGTTAAAAATATTCCATAAATCTATTGATTGGGGCTGGTTAAATTATCTTCTTTAAGACTATCACTTTGGAATATAAATATAATGCTAAACCTAATGCATAACAAAATTAAATTTCACGGTAGGAAAAATATATTTTAAATTGTTCTATAGTTTTGCCATTAATATATTTAAATGACCACTTATAATTATCTAAATTGGAAGTAAAAATTACTACCTTTAATATGATTAAATTTAAACCTTTGTCATCTTCTGCTTAGTGACCTTAATGTTTCAGGATTGATCTGTAGAAAAGTAGAAACTCGATATTTGTGTGTAAGTGACATTGATAATTAATGAAAATAATGGTGCTTCATGTAATATTAAGACAATTTCAGAAAGTTTTCATGTGATTATATGATAAGAGGAGTCCTTAAATAATATTGAAATTACCTGAACCTATAATGCAAAGTTTTGTTTTTATACTTGCTAAATAATTTTTACTGTGTTTCATATTTATTTTTTGACAAGTAGATTCATACACTACTTCGGAGAGAGAAATGGAATTCATACCATTCAATATAGGAGCTCATTTTACTCTTACTATTCATGATTGGCTTTCTTTGATGGACTAGAATATATAGTTAAATGAGTTTTCTAACAATAATGCAACTTATGGTAGTTTCCCACATACAGTGTTTACATGTTAATTATGATAAATTTGTGGTGGCATATTAAGGATTTCTCTAATACTGTAGTAATGCTAAGCCAATTGTGACATGTCATGTTTAAAAATATCACTTAATGTACTATAAATTAATATTTTAGATACCCAATTATCAGTGTTGAGAAAGCCAACCAATATTTTCATAAACATGTTATCTTATCTTAAATATTACCATACCATTGAAAGTTTTTCATAAGTTACTATGATAATTCAGTTTGTTAGTTTGAGTGTAATTGATTTTTATTGACTTGGAATAATTTGGTTTCAAAGCAGCATTGGATATTATTTCTCTAGAATCTAGTGTATTAATAATGAAATAGATTATGAAAATCTCCATTTAAATTAATAGAGTGCAATTTATTAAGAAAAATGCACTTAAAAATTCAGGTAAAATATGTAATGAACTTATTCATTTAACTTTAATCTTTGAGAAAATCATAAAAAACATTATACAGGTGATTATATATATTTGTATATAAAATATTTTACATCTGATATATCAAAATAGTTTAGTTTATTGGATTAATTATCACACCAATATTATAAAAAAGTATACTAAACAATATAGTTAAATGAATATTCATGCTTAAGTGTAGGATGATCATCAGCAAAGAAGGTTGAGAACCATCCCAAGTGGTTGTGCCTCTTTTATTTAAAAACAATTCACTCATTTCTGAAAATAGCCAATGTAGAAATACTTCTAAAAGCCATCAAAGGAGAATAATGGGAGTATACTCACAATAAGAGGGAAACTAATGGAACAGATATTAAATCATGGAAGACCAATGAGAGAGATACTAATTGGTTACATGGTATGAAAGCTATTGGGAAGTATACAGAGATGGAGAGGGATTTATGTTAAGCTGGGACTCAATATTTGTAATTTGAAATTCATCAAAAACCTACCTTAACACATTCACTGCATCTCCTTTCAATTTAAGCTTATTTGTTTGCCAAGAATTTTAAAATTGTTATTATTTTAATTAGTTATTAGAACTTGAAACCATAGTTATTTTTATAATATAAGGCTTCTGCTGAGTGCTATTCACTGATTAGATGACCTTGTCCTGGTGCCACACCAAAACCTAAGCAATGTGAATAGCTATGAACCTGTCTAATCAAGGTGCATTGTGGACACCTGGTGAAGAGATGGGTGACTGCCACTGGTATGCTGTGGGCAGTGAATGTGTTAAACAGTAGAGTAACCTTCGTCATAATCGATCTTAAATAATTATAAGAAGTAGAGAGATAGAAATATAGAGAATAATTTTTTAAGTACTTTGATGGACCTGTATGTAGGTACCTACTTCTTTTTTATCAATATTTTCATGTTGAGTATCCTGAGATACATTGTATATGCATACAGTCATTGCAGCCCCTTAATGGTTGGTAATTCTAATGGCTATCTACTACCAACTAAGGCATTAATATTACATTCTTTTATAGAAATTATAGATAGTATACATCTTATACATAGATCATATAATTAGCATCCTTAGCAATGGTGCAGCAGGATCAATCCAAACACAAAGTAAAATTTGAACTTATTAGAAGATGAAATATTGCCAATCTATTAAAAATTAATATGATGAAATTATCATTCATACTATGTAATAAATTATTTGAACAAATACGTCTCCCAGTGATTACTTTTGAGGCCAAGGAGTATCAAGTGAATTTCATATTAATGTAGCCTCCCACTTCATGTACTTGCATATGATGATTGGCTTAATTGCCTTAGTGCATAATAATATGTATGTAAAAGATGGTTTATTTAATTGAATTTTTGGATATATTGACTAGTGAAAAATAAAATTATCAGAAAATCACAAGAATGAAACCAATAATTAGTAGTAAATAACTCTCTGTCATTGCTTAAGGTCACTTTATTGGGTGATATCATTTTTTTATAATTATACCTCTCAATTTTTTATGGTAATTATTGCCACCATTAGATGATAATAATGAGTAGTTTACCTCATTAGTTCTTAATGCTTCCACTTTTGTAGTTGACTTATACTGTGTTTATTCTTAAGCAGTTTACCTACTTTACCCTGTTGAATTCATAATTAGCATCCAGCTATCCATAGTAAATTGTTTTTTATCATTTGTGTTGAAGAACTTTACTGAAGCCAAGTGAACATATGTATATTGAATTCATTCATTGCAACTACTAAGGCTTTGAAGTGATACATATTGTGTTAAGATTAATTCTGCCCTCCTATCCATATCCAAGACATGATGAAATACTTTTGTTTGGTACAGGAATCGTGGAACACAACACTATCGCCATCGTGCATCTCCAGATAGCCACACTGTAGCCTCCTTTGATGAGTCATCCTCTGGTTCTGAAAGCCGTCAAGGAGGTTTGGGTCGCTATTACAAACAGGCCTGGGAGAATCTACATGAGTCATCCTCACAGGCTGCAACTGCTGGTGCTAAGGGTAGACCCGTTTTAGTTGGATTGGGCCCAAATGAAAAGGCCATGCACCATCACCCTCCTCTGCGCAGGAAGGAAACTTTGGATGACCCTGGATACAGGATGCGCCACTCAGAAGCTGAGGTGATGGAGAAGAAGAGGCACCACCACCACCACCACCATCACCACAATGGCCAGCCACAGCAGCACCGCAGATCAGGGAGCAGTGGATCAATTGGCAATGCAGTGGATCGAGAAATGGAGTGGCAAGGCCGTAATGGTGCAGCAAGATCACAGCAGAGGAGTAGATTTTGAAATGAGTCACTGAAATGAATCATAATATTATTTTGTTCATGGACTAAAGATTTTTTATCAGAAGATCAGCCCAAAACTGTATGTGAGGCGTTTTACATGTGAGGAGAGTTTAAAAAGTGTGTCAGTTACTTTAAGTTTGTAATTAATGCTGGCCAACTTGTATTCCCTCGTTACATTTGTTGAACTCAGTAAGATACAGAATACTTGATTTTTGTGTTCTTTGTTGATACTGATAGTTTTATATAGTCCAGGTGTCTTTTAGTGGTTGTGAAACCATCATTTGGTATGGCCATGTTGCTGCTGAGTGCTTAAAAAATTTTATAGCAAGGGCAAATTTTAGTTATGTTTCATGGCCTCATACAATTATACATCATGTTTATTTCATGAACATAAGAGTAATTCTTTATAATTTATTTTAACCATTCTCATATCATAAAAGCCATCAAGAGTTTTGGGTTAGTTGACTGACTCATGAAATGTACACATATACATTAGGTCTCATTGGCATGACCAATTTGTTTCAATAGATTAACACTAATGAACCAAGTTGTATATTTGTAGAAATTTCCATGATGATTCCCTTGAGCTCACTTTATTTTCCAAAATATCCTCGGCTAGCGTAAATGTGGTAAATTTAAAGTGAGCTTGATGAGAGTACCATCAGATTTGTTAAATTTGACCAAATGAAATCAGTACATAAAATGCTGCCAAAATTTTTGTCTGATGCATATTAGAGATGAGGAAACTAAAAATGAATATTGTTGGATGAAAGAAGTAATTTATAGTCAGTTGCTCAACTAATTCATGATAATCTTATTTATTGAAATGCAATTAATGCCCTTGATATCTAATATTGTAGGTATGTTTCAGCAGATTATGTATTTATTGTTAAAAATGCTTTCATTTTATTAAATTGAAACTCTACAAATGATGAAGAAAATGTATAAATCAAAATATTTTTACACCTATGTAAATGAATAAAGCTTTTGAAAAATATTTCATTCTTACTTCTGATTTAAGAATACTTTTCAAGATAGTTTAACAAATGAAATATTAGCTCCAAAACACCGAATTCAAATAGTCATCAACAAACTAAGTATTAGTATGAAATGGTAAGTTGTTTAGGTATATCGTCCTATATCTAAAATATTGATTTTAAGTAAGAATAGATTAGATTATGTTGAAATACATTTTTGCCCATATGTTTATGATAAATAGCTTTATGATTGCATAACAATGGTGATTACACTGGATTATTTTCGGACTCTCCCATGGAAACATAACTAATAATCAACAAGATATCCCAACTATCTGAGATGTTATAATGACGAGATGAAATGTGCAGAAGAGGGCAAAAACATTTTTTAGTAAGTGCCCAATACAATTCCGATATTACGAAGGTGGCTGGGCATCTAACAAGTAGAGGTCGCCTACCTTGGGTCATGAATCACGGTGAAAATATTTCCCATGAAACTAGGAAAAAATATATGGTCTAGGTGTCTCGTCTTTCTTCCTGGCGTTCGATCAAAATAAAATAAATTAAAATTTTTGGAATGCCACGAAAACACAGTAAAAATAAATTCACACTTCGCCATGGATGGAAGTAATTTTAGTGGTTAAGGCCCTGTCCTTCTTAGCCAATGACCGCGGGCTGAATCCTTGTTGTTGTCTATTGTTTTCCTTCGCGAAATCCTTTCTGGACGTAAATTAAATTCAATTTTTAATGCTGGTACTTGAATATTAACCTACTTCTTTCTTATCGTTTATTTCCAACCATGTTTCTGCCCAAAAGTGGTAGAAAAAACAACTATGATCATTTATCGCATTTTTGCCGAGAGGTGATTGTTAGTTGTATCATTAACTCTCTAACAAAACAACCTTTTGTTATTTCTCTCGTATTATAAACATATAAAGAAATTAGGTTCACCCAGAACCGTTCTACAGTTACGAAAACGCGACACGTCAGTCAGCCGGTCCCGCACGAATGCGGAGCTGGCTGCAAGAAAAGAGAGCGAAATTTGTCGTTTTCCGTAGCCTGCTACCAGGCGAACATAAGGTGGCAGGAGGTAGTCTTGTAGAAGGTATCTCGTTCAACTCAGCTCCCATTATGCTGGGCGAACCTCCCCACACTCCCTTCCTCAGGAATTTTTTCCATTGGCCACCAGCGTCAAGTGGGATGAGGAGACCTCACACTCCCGGCCTCAGGAATTTTTTCCATTGGCAGCCAATGTCAAGTGGAA
>WURS02000015.1:10248285-10269606 GCA_011762765.2 Rhinocypha anisoptera | reverse complement strand
GTTTTCCTCTCTGTCCACTCTACCTTCTCCATCCGTCACCAAACCCACATCTCAAAAGCCTCCAATCTATACTCATCATCCTTCCTCATGGACCAGGTTGCGGATCCATATAATGCTACGCTCCATATTAGGGTTTTCACTAATATTTTATCCAAATCTTTATTTAGGTACCTCTCATTAACTCTTTACTTTTCGCAAAGGCCTCTTTTGTTAAAGTAATCCCTCGTCTGATATCCATGACACAAAGTCCATTTCCGCTCATTTCTTCCACCATGCCAAGGTATTGATCCATGGGGAGGGTATGTAAGTGTAAATATTTCCATTATAGCTCCACTATTACTTGTTTCTGATGAGATTTTGTAGAAAACATTCTTTACATTTAAACTAAGCAATGTATGTATTCTTCTAAAAGCTACTTATTGTTAGCAGTTAGTAGGAGCACGAACAAAGGTTTATTTCACAAGCTTGATTTCAGTCAAACCGATACTTTGGTTCCTCTCATATCTGTAATTTTCTTATAATATTTAAGTGGTAATAAGTGGCGTCGAAAAATATTTTAATATCGGAATAATAGATTAACAATGTAAGCTGTACTTTAAATATACTGATTTACCCACAGCAGCTGTGAGTGTGATGGGCACTCAGGTGCGTCAACATCACCATCTTCGAAACAAAATGATCGAATTCCTTTTCGTTTACAAAATCTAAAATTATTTGGTCATGTGATACCTGATTCTGTTGTTACACTTCCATGTTTTGGCGGCTGTCTTCGAAACTCTTCCCTGATATTATTTTCGGAAACCCTAACAATTTATCGTTGGGCCCAGTTGAGTAGCAAAAATTTAAGGGTTACAGTTCAATTAGTACAAGAATCACTTCCCATTGTTGATATTCCCCGATTCAATATGAAATATTTCCGGTTTACCGGCCAATTTCTATCCAGGTACGCGAGCTTGTGAGCGAGAAAGCATAAAATAAACCTTAGAACGGGCGGGAATGAAACCCTGCCTTACAAACGATGGTGTAGAAATTTCCCCGATGTACACAGAATCAACTGCATTTCTTGAATTAATTTATTTATAAGCCAACGTTACGTTGGCAGCGGCTCAATGCATCTGCAATAGATTGAATATCTCACCGCTTTATTCCGACTTTTTGAGGAAATAAAGCTCGAAGCTTCCATCTGGTGTCAACTCTTTTGTTCTACTTTGCTTAGGTGTTGTTTCAGAATCGCCTCAGTCATGAGCGAAGCTATTAGCCTTAATGTTAGTGAAGTAATCTGCTTTCATTTGAAAGACAATGTTACAAGGACTTCCTTTGCAATTTTTATGCGTGGACTCATCGCGCAGTGACGAATGTAGAACGCTCCATTAGTGCAAAAACAACTGATAGTCTTACGACATGTGTCCTGGAGAAAGCTAGATAGTACAATTTACAGTGTTCTCTCTCAAGAAAAAATTAATTCCCATTATTATGTTGAACCCTCTTACATAGAAGTGAGCGAGTTGAACTCGAAGAAATGGTTAATCTCTTGAGTCTCCTCGTGTAATTTTTTAATCGATGAAATAATTGTTAAATTCAATAAGCCAAATGTATTTAGTCTCAATTTTTTATCCGGCAGGTTTAGGGAGCGAATTCCCAGAGGCAGACGGAGTCCCAGCTGGTCGAAAAAAGTGAGGAGGGAATACAGCAGACGGAGCCGCAAAAGTGAGTACTGATTTTCACCGTTGGAGATTAAACTTCGACGAATAATTAATCTTTTTTCAGAAACCTCTAATATTATGTTAGCATGCAAGTGTATTTATATCGGAAGAGTAAAATATGAATAAAGTATAAACCCCATTTGATGTATTTTCTTGGTGACTGTTTCTTTGGGATGTCTTTTGCTACAGAAAGTCAACCTTGAGTTTTTTTTTCGATGAGAAAATATGATCAGAATGTCGCACAGCGATAAACCTAAGAGTTTTCTAAATCGCGTAGTGTGTTATTGACATTTACTATTATGAAGATTTGAGAACCGAAGAGATTTTTTGTAATTTAAAATTTGGAGACCGACGACTTGCGTTGTTTTATAACTGTGAGCAGATTACTATATCCCCGGAATCTATACTTGACAAGAACCATATCTTGACGGGATAAAAACGTTCTAAAAAGAGTTAAGTATCAGGCGTGATTTGGTGGAATTTTTTCATAATGGGTCGTAATAAAAATTATTTTTGTGGAAAATTTCATATTATTTAATTTCATATAAATGTACCGTTGGAACCCTTTCCACTCGAATGCTTCATGCTCCCTGTTCACCACAAGTTGCTCTTACTGCGCAACATTCCATGAAAGAGGTCTTGACAATCCTTGCCAGAACTGTTGAATTGGCGAGCGAACGGTGGTAAAGAATTCCTATCATCCGATCGAGGAACCAGCAATAAAGGGGTGAGTGATGCAGGCATTGACACTGCCAATTTTCTTCTCACCACCTTTCTCGTGTTTTTCTTCTCCGAGGTTTCATTTTGCACCTTCAGCAAGAAGTCTTGCAGTGCTCCCTGGGATGTCGCGTGCGAGCTTTTTTTATGACTGCGTGACTTAGGTTGTTTGGCGATTTCTCTCTCTTTTTGCTCTCACCTCACAGACAAGCGGGTCATGATCGTGTGTTTCCGTTATCATGTCAGCCTGTCACCTGTCAGTGACTACGAGCAAGAGTAGATAACATCACGAGACGCTTTGTAATTACTTGTAAAACTTTCCTAAAGTGAATTCGGCGACCTGATTTGGATGGAATGAGAGAGCTTGTGATATCAAGTTTGTTTTCCTGTATTTTTTGTTTCCTGCCTTGCAGTAAACTAAATAATATAGGTGCAGGTGTACTGCATTTGCTGTCTTCCATCTCTCTCTCAAATTTATAATCCAGGAGAGAAAAATAATTCTTTTCGAATGAACACGTAAACAGATATATTGAATTAGTATTATATATACTTCACTATTTCCATAACATAGTCCCAGGTACCCGTATATAGGTATTGGTAGTAGGTTGAAACTCCGATGAAAAAGCGTTAGATACTCTATTCCCGTGTGCGTAAAACTTGAGACAAAACAGAGCCACAAATCTAGAAATTTTAAGGATTAGGAAAATCTTTCCCATTTGAAATCGAAGCTTATATACCCACAGTTAACGTAAACATTCGACAGATAATTTTCTGTTAAAATCTATTTATAGTCACGAATTCAATGTATGAATTATTTCTTATATGTATAGCCTCTTAACAAGGAAGATACTAAACTTGATAGGAGTAAATTTTCGGTTTTCTAGTGCACTTTACTCGATTAGGCTATAATTACTATTTCAAGTGGCATGATGGAGGTTGGTTACCTTTTAAATATAATCCGAATTCTAATACTCAACTAGGCATATATATTTCCTCTATCACAGGAAAACCCCCTTTTCCACCTCTTCGTACATCCCTCGTAAAGTAGGTTGTTATGGTGTTTTTTTACTTTTTTAGTCTCCAGTTTGGCTCCTTCCGTAGAGAATTTGTAATTAGATAGCTAATTATAATTATGAAATCACATCATTTAATAATTTAGAATAACTATAATTTTCACAGTAGCGATGTAATAATTGATATGTATAATGACCCATCACTTGTCAGTCTATTTTGTGTGTATCTAGAGACATTTTCTTGTAACTTATGTGGCTTCAACCTCTTCCCCAGTGCAAGTTTTGTATCAGGGATAGGGGATCCGATTTTTATCCCTTTGGCGCTACTTGTCTTTTGAAAAGTCCGCTTCGTGATTTCATTCGATGTTTCTTTCATGTCGACCTATCGAACCACTGTGCGAGAGAGAGCGCGGCTGGCTGCGAAGGGAAGACCAGTTAGTCATCCAGCTGTGTCCTCGATCTTCTGTTGCAAGGCTACGCGCAGTGAATGTGAAAGTGATGGCTTTGTTCTTCTGGCTTTTTCTTGCCATTGCATATACTGAATTCCAAGCTATGGCGCATCATCCGCGAAAAATTTAGGGAATTAAAGTCGTCAAAGTTGATGTTGTGGTTGCATAGTAACGAGAAGTTATATCTTTTAGTCCTGTGAATATTGTGTGGGCGGAACTTCTTACTCCCACCTGTTCTTCGCCTCATACCTGTTTTGGCTCAAGCGACGAGGTAGGGCCGCTTTCAGACGAGTTTCACTGACATATTATGCCCTGACGCTGCGAGTTATCAGAACCAAAGCGTGAATCAGAGTTGAGAGTTTAGAATTGTTCACTCCTGTGTTGGTGCCATGGAAGTTTATATATTCGCAAGTGATGTTTGTGGCCAGTTGTGTGTGTAGTGCCTTTGAGATTGTCTCTGTGACGTAGCTATTGGATTAATGTAGCAGAAAAGCTAAAACTTCGTAGATTTGCCTACATTTAACCTTTATTCTTGTTGATGTGTAAACAATGATTTTGCATCAGTCTTTCGCTCGCTTCAAAAGTGGCTGTAATGGCAAGTCCATGTGCCGTGTGGATTTCTTCTTCTTCAAGTCTTTACGTAGGTTTACCGTTGACAGTTGAGGGTAAAAAAAGTAAATTACCACCACCTCCCCCGCCACCTCGAAAGAGAGGACTAAGAAAAGACTTTATATGCCTTCGCTCTATTGCATACGATGGCAGAGCAATAGAAGTGCAGGAGACTTCTACTTACATTCGTGGGGAAGGTCAGTAGTAATCAGTAGTAAATATGACTCCCATTATATTAAACATCCTCGTATTGGAAGTCTTTAAAATCTTCTATCAGTTATGTAAACAAAAGCCTACGTTACATTCACTTGGGTTTTATAATGTAAGGGTCTTTTGTTGATAGTATAACTTTTGTTCTTTATAAGTGCCCTCATATTATTATTTTATGTTTGCCTTTATTGACATTTCACATGTGATATTTTAGGCTCTTGTTTTCCCCTAAGATGTAATAAAAACATCCATCTGTTTAACTCGAATTTAAGTTCAGTTATTGATGTCCTCCACTTTATCTGTCTCTCTACTCCACCTGTCCTCCACAAGAGGTCAGTTGGAACGTTTCCCACAGTATTTAGCAATCTTCAATCTTAAAAAACATTCAACTTGATCTTGCTGACCAGACTTGAAACAACACCTTGATAAAAAGATCTTTATTTTATGGTAGTTTCACTTTATAAATCAGTGATGAGTTTCACTAGCTGAAATATTTCCTACCCTTCCATTCATATCCTTTAATGCCTTACCTCCCGGTCTGAAAAGCCTAGTGCTGACCAAACTTGAAACAACACCTTGAAGAATTATTTTATGGATCCGTCTACAATCCACATTTGATCCGTCCACTAGTTGAAATGTTTCCTACCCTTCCATTCCCAGTCCGAAGAGCCTGATATTACTGACCAGACTTGAAACAACACCTTGAAACAATTATTTTATGAACTAAAGAGATAAAATATATTTTTTAGGTTCAATATGATTATTTTTCATGATTCAGTTACATGATGATGTATTTATTTATAGAGGTCAAAGTTGTGCATTTCAGCCTATTTCATTGTTCTTATTATTGTTTCATCTTTCAGACCGAGAAACTCTGGACGTGGAGACTGAGCAGCATCATTATGAGACACTGTACGAGTTAGTTGGAAGCATGGCCATACAAGGACAAGGACATCAGGAAACTTGCACAGTTGTGGTACAAGACCGGCCCCTCCCTGCAAATCCACCAACTCAGAGACCACAAGCTCTTCCTTATGAAAATCTCAGTGACGATGACTTTGATTCATTTGATTCTGATATCTCTGATGAGTTTGATGATCAAGTCCCGAATAAGGTAAGAAGGTGATTTTGGTTTCTGTATATGTTACGGCATAGTCAGCATCCACAGTCACCATTGTTATAAAATTCTAACCTCACCTGTCTCCTTGAGTAGTCTAAGTCATTTTTTTCATTTCTCTCTCAAATTACCTCATTCCTATTCAAGCAGTATGTCATTTCTGGTTCATTTATACGACATTCATGGAAAAAATTCTGTTAGATTGTCTTTTAATAAATTCACAACTACATCTTCTCCTATCTCTTATTCACTGAAACACTCCTGCTGTATTCATTCTTAATTATATTCATTTCTTTCTTTCTATACTTGTCCACACACTAACATGGGTGCAATCTGTTTTCAGATACTTACCACTGTGAAGTAAATATTAATGTTGGAAGTTGTTTTAACTAGATAATCTGAATCTCATGCATTCAAAACCCACCAAGTGTAAGATTTATCATGTTATAATGGAAAGGAGGACACTGCCCATAGTCTTATCACTGAAAAGGGGAGACACTATTACATATATCAGTGAACACCTTGTCACTTTTATTTCATTCCTTCCTAATGTTTTCTGCTTTCAACTCTTCGAATCTGGCTTACCATACTTTTCACCTTTGCTTCTCCTCATTCTCATGATTGGAGTATGCTTGATATAGTGCCGAGAACCTATTTAGTGGTCTTAAATTATTTTTCTCCATGATATATAATGAAATAATTCATTGGCTTTCAAAACCCTATTTAACTAATGAATTTTACTATATATATGTATGTATGTGCATATTTCCATTGATATATTTTCAGTGTATTAATATTTCAATATAAAACTCAGTATGCATAATTAAAAAAAGACAAAATTGGTGGTAAATTGATGAAAATAAATAATGACAGACAACAATTTTGTTCACAAATCATCTTATCTCTTAGCATATAGAATATCATTCTTGTTTTGCTTTCATGCATTGCTTCATCATTCAGAAATTATTATTAACTTTATGCACTTTCTTAACTTACTCCAGTTCATTTGAAACGTGCAATTCATCACTTAATGTAAAAAATGGTAGTCTATAGCATTCTGAATGAAGTCACTAATCCAGATCCAACCCAGGGGAAAAATTAAATCATAACAGTCACGCATTCACATACAGCAAAATATGCAAAATTTGTAAAAGACTTGATTATTGAAAATAAATTGGTATTGCTTTGGGAAGTAAACTCTCTCTGCAGTCATATATAACTTCAAAAATACACTGACCTCCACTGAAAAAATGCTGTAAAACTCATTCCCTTAGGGAAATACTATTCGGAATATGGTATTTTTTTAGGTTAATTGCTAAATTTACTACTTTCTGTGGTAGTGGCAAAACTGCTCTAATGCCAAGTACCAGCTGATAACTTTTGATTTATAACCTGTGTACAAATAATATGGTCAACCTCCATTTTAAATGTGGAATTAATGTTGTTAGAGGAGATGTTGATCATGGATGCTTCACAAGTCTTTTACACTTGACCATAATTCAAGACTAAATTTTAAATGCTATGACTTTTTAATAATTTTTCACCTTGCATATTTTTAGGTATTAATTCCTTTTTCGTGATATCTTAGGAACTAATCTTGTGGTACCATTAAAATTATAAATATTTAAATTTTGGCTGTTATCTAACTTATAAAAGAGTATTGTAAGTGTTTGTAAAAATGTTGTGCAACCCAAGCCAGCATTAAAGGCAATATTAAGGGTAATCCTTTATACTGCTTTGTATACATGCTTTTACACCTAATGGATGACCTATATGTATGCTAAAAATATTAGGCAATGATTTGATTTGAAAGGCATGAAGATACAAATAAAAGGCATTATGTATTATGGCAGTGTAAAAGATCTAGCTTAAGTGAAAAAAACAATGTAGTCAAATGGCAGTTTTTGGTGGTGTTTAGGAAAAGACACCAATGGATGAATATGTCCAAACGTCACATACTAAGGCATGAAAATCATCACTCGGGTGCCCCTCTCCTGGACCATCTCTCCCAGCAGGGTGAGCAGGTAGTAATTATTATCAGAGCCACATGGGGGAATTGATAAGTGCCCAGGCTAAAATTTGATAAGCAGTGGGGCAGTAGATTAATACATAGATGGCTACACTTCTAGTTGTAAGATCTCTAGTTCATCTTCAGATAATGGCTCTTCAGGTACCTTCAGCTGTACTCAGTTTACATATTCTGAGTACTTTGTCACAAACAACATGCTTCAAAAGAAATGTATATTTCTCCTCATCTTGAATGTGAGGATTTTCATGGAAAAGGAAGTACCCTCCTCTCCTATCACATGAACCTTATGCTTATGTTATTTTTTTAGGGTTGTAGAATGTCAAATTTCAAAACTTCCCCTGGTATTAATTTTGTAATGTGTGAGGTTACTGATGGATTTTTACGTAAGCCATAACATACTATGCATATTTTTATGATTTTTACTTTAAAAATCTGATGTCACTTTAATCACAAAAATTTTCATTAATTTTAAGGCATATAGAGGAAAAAGAATATATTTTTGTGTTTTACCTGTTGATTATATAGCTAATCCACATAATATTTTGTTTTCAAAGGACCTTCCTAGTATTCCCAATGAAGTGAAAATTACCACATCCCAGGGCATTCCAGTGACTGGAGCTAACACAAATGGTATCACGAAAAAGATGGCAGAGGTTGCAGGCAAAAAAATGCAGGAATTTAAAAAGAATTGGTCAATACGAAAGCACGATATCTCACGCAGCCTTTTGCGAATCCGCAAGAAAAGTGGAAGTGAGCAAGTACCTCCTGGTATGTATATTTATATACAAATTTATTTTAAATGTAGCATCTATATCCATCATGTTTCTAGGTTATTATTTGGAGTACAGTCCAAACTCTTTCTTTTGTTAATGTTTCAGTATCGCAGATTTTTTCATTGTGGGTGTTAAATATCTGTTAACACAGTTAATGTAGAAACTCTTATATATAATTAAGGCAGCAGTTAAAATTAAAATTATTACCTACTTTTCCTAAATAAGTTGTCCATAGTGGCTACATTCATGTACCATTTTTATAAATTATTAACTTCATTAAGTTGAAAATTCATAGCAGTTTATGTTCATGATTTTTATAGCTTTAATAAATGAATTTCAATCATGTGGAAGGCTTACTACTGGAATTTCTCCATCTTTGAGGAATAAGGCAGAAATAACTCTTTTAAAGTAAGATTCATTTTGTTTTTACGGATGTTATATGCTTTTCCTTTGGCATCACCTGATGATGCTTAAAGGTTGTGAAACCATGGTTGTGAAACATAAATCTGATTTTGTGGAACTACAGTTATTTTTTCCTCATTCCTTGAAGACGTGGAATAACCTTAGAAGATTTTATTTTGTTTAAAAATACTCTACTTCAAATTAATCAGAAATTTCATACTCATTGTGAAAAAAGACATGTATATTGTGTTTTTTATAATGGTTAATCATGTAGTTAGACCTTGCTTAGGATTGAAATTTTGTATTGCAAATTGTATTGAAAATGCATATTTCAAACATTGAGGATTTCTTCAGTTTTTTCTGCCAAATTAATTTTTCTAATTTTTCTTTTTTTTATCATATCTTTAATAAAAATTAAATTTGCAGTAGTCATGTCGATGAGGAATACATACATATTTGTATGATTTGCTGATATATAGGGTCTTTTATGTGTGGCAGTTGATTTATGATTATATTGAAGTTTTGCAGAAAATTTTCAGCTTCAATTGTCAACTCTTCTCTATCTATTCATACTCTTGTCACCTAGAAGAGGGAGTAGATGTAGAAGAAGGGATTAGTTCTCCTTTAAAGTGATTTTTTAAATTTTATCTTTCATTTTATGAACGTTTACCTCTTTTATAGTAGAGGGTTCATTCTATGTACTTATTACATTTCTAAGAATTGACTTAATCCACATTTATTGCCACTTCTCTTTCTAGTGATACACTCTCACCCCCAGCCACCCCTACCTCCAACCCCTGACTCTCCGCCGCCACCCCCACCCCCAGCTAGACCTGTCACCTTTGCACTCCCTCCCCCCCTTCCCCCAGAGAGAATCACTTCCACAAGCAGCCCTACACCTCTCACCCAGAATCCTCCTGTTCCTCCACCACCCAACAATCGCTCACCGCTACCACCACCTCCCACACCTCTCAACAAGTCAGTGTCATCCGGGAATCTCTCAGGCAGGAAGTATTGGTCCTTCAAGAGTCGATTTGGAAGGCGTGCTTCTGCATCTACATCAGCTCTCCAAAGGCAGGCATCTGTGTCACCAAGCACATCTCCTTCATCTTCCACTTTCTACCTCACTGAAACCCTCAATGCTGACACGGGGTTGAGTGAAAAGAGTGATGAATATATGAAAACTCAGCCTGTGGAAAAGTAAGTTAAAATTTAAATAATGTATTTCTGATAACCAAAAGTTCAGAAAAAATTTTAATTGTGATGTTAAAACACTTTAAATCTCCTGTATTATACTACAAGTAATAAGAAACACTTTTACCCATTTTCTTTTGAAAACATTTTCTTTTCAACATCACAATTTTTCTGAAGGAATTTGATGGTAGAAACTTGAGGAATGTTGGTACCTGTGTCTAGGCTTATTGAATAAAACTTCTCTTTTTCTATAAGTTAATTTCAGTAATTGCTTTTCATGTGAAATCTTAGGATACCTTAGTTCTGAATTGAGAACAACTGTTGAGCCATTTTTTATTCGTTCTTATTCTATTATCCATTAATTGATTTTGAAATTGCTCTTTCTTTTATTGATTGATGTCTTGATGACATCCCCTATAATGCATAATAGTCTAATAGTCCAAATTATATTATGTATGTATTTGAAAAAAAAGAATAAAATTGCTAGGAATTTGTCTTATCAATTCTTCAACTTTTGAAGATATTCTTGCCATTGTACATAGTAAGTAGCTTATCTTTTGTATGCAGAGTAAAAATAATTGTTGTTGATGAAATGTTATTTCCCAGTAATTTGTTAAATGCATGTTTCAAAAAGTGTCATCGTTACATGATGCATGTTTTTACTTTATGCATTACTGGTGAATATGCCTTTTTCATTAGAGGATGTACAATAATCATAATATCTATCTTTGCATAGTGGATCAGAAAATGGATTCAAATAAAAAATTGGTGTGTTTGAGAATTATAAGTCTAAAAGTAAATTATGGGATGGTTGAAGGGGGACCATTATATATGTATATGAAATATACTTTTGTACCGGATCCATCACTGATATTCATCTTTTATTTGCAGGACAACAGATAGTAATATCCGTTGGAGTATAGCTGGGGAGGATATCAGTGACAAGTCTAAAAATAAGGAAGAGAACAGGAAGGACACATCTTCTAAGCCTCCAGTCACTAGGAAATCATCAATGAGACCAAGGGGACCACCACCTCCTCCACCTAACTCTCATAATTCTATCTCCAATTTCCCTCAAAATGGTGAAAGTAGGAATTGCCTAAATCTACCTTCGAATATGTCTCCAACGTATGCTCCTCCATCAACGGCATCATCCTCTTCTTCATCTTCCTCACCTTATGCATTTAATTGCAATAGATCTTCTCCTACAACTTCCTGGTATGCTGACATGGATGATCACAGCCTCCAGCGTGCTGGATCACTAGATGAAAATGGTAGGTCCTCAGACATTCAGCTTTTAGTTTACTCAGTATATTCTTCATTAGGGTAATTATTAGTAACATTTTATTTTCTTTCAGAATATTTGAGGGAATAATTTATTCTTCTCATATTTGATGGAATGGAACTTGTCAAGATTACAAAGAATATATATATATACACACACACATATATGTACATATGTATACATACATATAAATGCTTACAAAACTTATTGCACATTAATACTAATAAAGTTCATCCATTGAACATAGTGAAGTTTTACATTTTATTTTCTGGCATTTGGAAAATTGGTACTGTGCGTTATTGGTTAAAGTTGATTTTAAACTTGTACACCTTTTGTCAATGGATATATGGTGACCAGACTGGTTATCTTCGCATTTTCTCATCCATCATATTTTGACCTATTCAATGTTACATATTGGTTAATAACTGGTGTGCATTATCTCAGAAGCTATACAGTTCCTGCAAGGAGTATTACTGTGAGGGTATTCCTATTTAAGGAACCAATTGACTAGTATTTTCTTATTGAATTAAAAAGATTAATATATATATACAATATAATGCAATAGCATTTATTATGTATATTATAAAAAATTCTTTCTTTGCTTAAAGAAACCCTGAAAAAAACATCTAAGTTAGCTTCATGGTAGATGGTAACCCCTGTCACTGTGACATCTTCATTTGAAGGTTCCCTAGTGTTTGTAAAGGAAAAATTAGATTTACTGAATAATCCTTACACTTCATTTTGTGAAGAGAGGTAATTGACTTCATTTCCATTGCGTGGTACATGGGCAAGGTGAAAAGCTCTTGGCCTTACACACAGATGGCATTAGTAAAATGGCAATGAAAATTTGGATCTGTTATGCTGATCCATGTTTCTTAATAATGTAATATAAGTTTCAGTTTGAGAAACCAAACAGTATTCTACATGAAGAATCAAACATCAAAAATCTTTGTGCAAGATGAGTGATGCATTTGTTGCATGCTAACCAAGAACAGGTGTTGAAACAAATTTCTCAGCAATTTTTGGACCATTTTCAAAAGAATTGAAATGATCTGTGTGCTTTTGTTGTGCACTGTGGATGAGATGTGGGCCCACCACAACATACCACAAACAAAAACAATGTAAGCAGTGGATGGAAGCCACCGTATATGTTCCAAAAAAAGCAAAGTCAATTTCATCTGATGGAAAGGTGACCAGGGTTTTCTGAGATGCCAAAGGGATTATCTTTATTGATAACCTTTAAAAGGGTTAAACAGTGAATGGCAAGTGAGTCTACTGGGTCAAATAGATATAAAAATAAGTGAGAAGAAGCTTGACAAAAGAAGAAAATCATCTTTATCTAGGAAATTGTACCTGCCCACAAAAGTGATTTGGCAATGGGAAAACTGAGGGATTTGAACTTGAATTTAAAAATTGAAAATACACTGCAATTTCACAAATTTTATTCTTAAACTCACAACCCGTGTTTTACCACAGTGTGGTATCATCAAGTGAGTTTAAGAATAAAATTTGTGAAATTTTATACAGACCTTCCAGAATCACTCTTCTTTAATCTACTCATTGATGTGCATTGAACTAATATGGGACTGCATAGAAAAAGAAGTGCATTTTTCACCAAAAAATAATAGTCCTTATCTGGCAGACTTAAACATTTTTCACCTTGCCCTCATAATGTGTTTGTAGAATGATTGAAAATGAATTATATGTAAGGAGAAATATCTCACCCTAATTTACACAGGATTTGTTGATGGATGTTGAGACTGATTTTATTGTTTAATATGAATATTTAAAAGTACTTGCCAAATTTAATTAAGCATTGAGTTGGAATTAACATAAATTTCTTTTACTCTCAGTAAATAAAAAAAATAGGGAAAACAGAATTTCAACAGTATCTTGGTATGCTGATATTGGACTCTGGACTTCAAAGAATGCTCAAAGCATCCAAGGTAAGAGACTTTTTACATCAATATTATATTACCACTTTGAATGAGTGATGATTTTATATAGATAATCTTTTGATGTTTAATTGATTCATCATCATTGCTATTTTATATTTCATTTACCAGAAATACTTTTAATTAGATATCCTATTAGAAAAGATAATAATACAATTTTATTGTATTGTGTTTGAAATTTAATTCTGGGATCACGTATTGCTTAATTTGTTCTTGATACTATTTATCAAGAAATGTATTTTTTAATTAATACCCAAATGTAATGGAGATATAATTATGAATATTTCAGAATTGTATGAGTAATTTTTATAATGCCAGTAAAACAAAATTATTAATATAGAGGAAAGTAATTCAGAGTTGCACGTTTTCTAACAGTTATAACTTCCTATTGAAGCTTTTATTAATTTTAAGTACTTATTATCTTCTATCCCTTTTCATTCTTTGTATAGATATGTTCTAGATACCTTATGCATGGCGATTTCTTCCATACTTTTATCGATCAATATACATCATTATTGCACACAAACTTCCACCCTGCACATACCAAACACTCCATCCTCTACTCCCTTCCCAGTGTTATTATGCATACATTTCTAACAACCCTTATTTCCTCAATGCTTCCCTGTCGAGCCTCCATAAATCCTCCCTTCAAAAGGTTACTTAAAATCTCCATAATCCAAAATTAATGAATATTTTGTTATATTATTAAATTATAATATATATATAATAATATATATTATTAAAGAAAAAAAATAATTAAACCCTTAAAAATGCTACATAAGTCCTTTCAAATCCCTTCATAATGACCTCTCCATATGTACCACTACTTTCCTGTTGTAAGGTCCCTCAAAGCCATTCTCAAGGATCTTTTTTCCATTCCTTTCCTAACTAACAATCAAACCACAAGTTTAGGAAATATCCTCAAAGATTAATATGGGACACAAATTTTGAAATTTCACATAAAATGTGGAATTTCAAAGTTTGTGTCTCATTTAATCATGAAGCAGTCCCACGAAGTCACGCCAGAAACTATTTCCAATATCCTTAAAACCACATAACCCCTCATTATTTCCATCGCACCCTCATGAACCCTACAGATCCTCCGTAATAATCCTAGATATAAAACCTGTTTCCTATTGACTATTCCCTCCATTCCTCAAAGCAGTGTTAGTTATCTCCTATCCCTATCTCCTTCATCCTGTGCTACTGGTAATGTTGTCTTAAGAAAATTGCTTCTATTTATCTATTCTATCCTCACTAACCTCCACAGTCACTCCTTCATACATATCTCAAAGCTTTTGAAGATGTATTTGGTTAATGGAATATTTTTGTCCATCATAATTATTTTGTTATTCTTGAATATTAAATCAATTAGGATTTAATATGGTCATTGATGCAAATTTAAAGATTATCATATAACTTTCTCTTACAGATAGTGGTAGGCATACCGATACCAGTGATTCATCATCATCAACTGTTGCCAGCCCAGAAGGTAGTGTGGTGCATGGGCAATTTACTGATGAACCTCTTTATCAGTTTTATACTGCTTCAATTGCTGAGGTATGTCATCAGTTTTTATGATTTAAGTTAATAGTTCATTGGTATTGTAGCTGTAAATCTATAAGTTTACTCCTTATTATTGCCAACATTCAGATAAATACGTATTGTTTTATTTATTGTGGATCAGTGGCTTGTGTGTGGCCTGTTGTGATCAGTGTTGGTGGTTGCTTCAATTTACGACGAAGGTGTTGATCTGGTTTTGAAGGAATGGTTTTTATTATAAATTCCTGATAAATAATAAGGCATTTATAGGCTGAACCTCATTAATGTATAGAAAATGGATTCAGGCATTACTTTGTGCAACTGCTTCATGATTCACTTTGAATTTTCTGCATAAAAGTTTTACTTACGACCTGGGCCTTAGCATGTGGTATTAAAAGAGAATATGTATAGGAAATAACCATAGTTTCCAAGCAGTAGTGTAATTAGCAAATCATTGGTAGGTAGTGTTCATAGTGTGGAGGTATTATTAGCTCCCCTTGATAGAAAATATATAGGTAATGGAATGGGGGAGCACCCACCATTTTAAGAACTTTTCTTAGACCTTACAAATTCATTATCCTCCGTAAACTATTTTTTGGCCACTATTCCTAGTCTATGGAGAATGCAATATCTAAATGGAATTCAGGCATTTAAGTAAAATTGCCTCCACCACAAAAGATGAGATGTTAAAGTGGTGTCACCTCAATAACATAGTTTTAAATGAGGCTAAAACTACCTGTATCCTTTTTTATAACAAAAAGTCTCATCAGATTCCTACTCTACCACCCAACTCTGCTTTCACCTCCTCTTCATCTGTCAAATTTTTAGGACTTCAGCTTACTAATACACTATACTGGTCATATCATATTTCTGACCTTAACAAGAAATTTTTCATAGGTTTATTTATGATAATTAAGTTGTCACCTCTTGTTTCTGTTAATACCCTAAAAGCTGTATACTACACCAAAGTCCACTCTCATCTGTCATATGGAATCACGTTTTGGGGTAATTCAGCTACAGCCTCAAAAACCATCTCTCTCCAAAAACAGGCTATTAAGGCCATCTGCTGAGTACCCATTCGAACTATTGAGAGGTGAATGAGTACCTCTGTTCGCATCTCTCCAAAATCTTACCCTCCTATGCATCTGCATCCTCACTTGTGCCATGTTCGCTAAATGTTACCCCCATCTTTTTGTTGCAAACTCACATCACAGTCATGACACATGCTCCAAGAAGTATGCATATACATATGTACATTATGTCTTGAAGGGCAATACCATATACCTGTATTGCTACAATCTATAACAAGATACCTTCAGATATAAAATCTCTCACCTCTCCCATGCCATTTAAAAACAAGCTTAAAATCTTTCTACTTAGCAAATTGTATTATTGTATAAGTGATTTTTTTAAATGATGTCTTGTACATGTTTTCTATATAATTGCACATGTATAATTATGCGATTGACGAAGCTATATAATATTTATTACCTATAAGTGAATAAAGAAGTTATTATTACTAATTATATTTATGAATTAGCTAATTTGGTATTAGTAGTAGTATATTTTATGTTTTTGCTATGCAGAAAGTTACAAGAGACATGTCCCAGGAGTATGATTCTGATGGCTATGAAGAAATAGGGAAGTTGAAGTTGGATAAACAACCATCTCCACGTCCCAAGGCAATGGATCTGGTTCGACACAAAGAAGGATGCAGGACACTTTGGTGTCAGATACCAGAAGTACTTGCCAGTGGCCTATTAGGTAAACTAATGAAAATCTGTAGAATGAAGATATGCATTTTGCTTATATGTGATGTTTTTAATTTTAATCTTTTTTCATTTTTGTTTCAGATACATTTAACTCACACCAAAGAAAGATCCAAGAAGCAAAATTTGAAGTAGTGACATCTGAAGCATCATATTTGAAGTCCCTTAATATCCTGGTGTCCCACTTTTTAGAATCTCCAAGTTTAAAAGATGAAAATGTGCTCAGCAAAAGTGATAGGGAAGTTTTATTCTCAAATGTTTTGCCAGGTAATTAGTTCATTAATTTTTTACAAATTCTTGTATCTCTACTATATTTTATTTATTCATAAAATATTCATGTGTGTTGTTAGCAATTAACAATCTAGGGAAAATTCAATTCTTGCTTCTTACTCTGATTGTGAACTTATTTTCATAAAGATATATGGGTATTTTTCACATTGAACAATTTTCACTTTGCAGTCAAACTGTGTTCAGAAAGATTCATGGCTGATTTAGAATGTTGTTGGCAAGAAGATATTCTACTTTTAGATATCTGTGAAATAATACGTCGGCATGCAGAAAAGCATTTTAAAGTCTATGTAAACTACTGTTCAAATCAAGTGCATCTTGATAGGACATTGCATCGTCTAAAGTGAGTAAAAATAATTTAGATTGTAGTGGTAATTTTAAAATCCATTAATTGCCATAGGTGTTTTGTTTACTTCTAATTTATATATGTAAGTACATAAAATATAATTGAAATAGCAATGTGTGAGGGCTGTCAGATTTCACTCAAAAGAAAAATTTTTGTCAATTAGGTTGTACTCTTTCATGATCTGCAGTATTTTTATATGTTAAAATTTCATCTTTCTTTTTTATAGGAAGTCTTCTCACTTCTTGGAGGTGATAAATGCCATTGAAAGCCACCCAGTGTGCCAATCATTGTCATTGCATTCATTTCTTATGCTGCCAATGCAAAGGGTGACTCGTCTTCCCCTCCTTGTTGATGCCATCTTGAGGAGAATGTCAAAAGATGATCCAAAGTATGGAGCATGTCAAGTGTCTCTTGCAACTCTAAATAAGGTATTTTTCCAAGTAAAGCATTGAAATTGTCTGTCATTAAATAGTTACTTTATTATGATATTAGTTTTCTCTGTTTGACCAAACTATTGGCTTACTCCTATGGGGCTATTACTCTCAAGAGATTCATGTGTGAATTTTTTTTCATCTCTCATTTCAAAAGCATAATTTGGTTTTTTCTCATGTATTAACCCATTCGGATCCTTTCTCTTGGTATTTGAATCAACCCCAATTAATACTGAATTAAAAATTTTTCAGCTCATATGTAGTATTTATAATATTTATGTAACTAATCCAAGTATCCATGTAATTTGATCAAATTTTTAAGTTTTATTACCAGATAACTAATATTAATTATATCCTCAATTTTTAAGGTATGATATGTTTTAAATTATTCAACTCATTATGACACTTTAAAAACAATTCACTGCCATGAGGTATTTTTCCTTATCTTATTTCGAACCACACAACCTAACATTTAGCTGTTCTTTTGCCTCACTTGACACAAATTTTTCCAGAAACTTTTGACTAGTGTATCTCAAAGGTTTGTAGGCATTGCAAAAAATATTAACTGTCATGTCAATTTTATAAGATGTTCACTTATCAATTGTTTAGTTATTAAAAAGTGTACCTATATACTTATTTGCAAAAGTCTATTTCAAGGCTTAATACTATTGAGTAGACCTTATCGTTTTTGCAAAATTATATCATCCTCAATTTCTTTAATCACTATAATCAGAGCTGATAACATAAAGTAAATCATTTGTGCATTCGTTCTGAACATTTGCACCAAAACTTTACTTTCTACGACATGCGTTGTACAGATGACTGAAATGCATCAGCAGAAACAGGTTATTTTTATGGTAATGGATGGAAATATTTTTCTAGGCAGTTGCCAGATGGCAGGAGCATTCAAATGCAAGCAATTCATTTAAAAGTCATCTAAAAACCAATCAATCTAAGAATCAACTGGAAAATGATAATTTGCAGTCTGTGTACCTGTACTCTCTGGATGGGAATGGGTTTACTGAATTACGGGACCTAGGTTTCATTGTAAAATAGCATCATCAGGTTCACAAATTCACAGAAGCAGAGGTTTTATATTACTGACAATGAGTGTGAGCTGGGTGAAACAAGGAGAGCAGGGTACTTCCAAATGGAATTAGATTCGAAGTGGTGGAAGAAAGAGTTTGGGATCCCTTTGTCTTTGACCAGGCATTTGGAATGTTTGTGAGGGGAGATTGGAAGAGGCCTGCCACAGGGGTAGGCAAAACACTTTCCAGTGGCCTAAGTGTTTTAACACTGAAAAATGGGGTAGTGGGAGGTGTGCAAAATACATTGGCAAAGCAGGTGTTCTTTGAAATAATTTTTAAAATCACCAGTGGCCTTAAATATGTGCAACCAGACATGTACTCGTATGTACTACAAAGGAACTCATGAAATTTCCTAATGGCTTTTAATAAGGTGGAAATTATTTGATATACTCATGTCCCAAATCACACATGTTAAGCATAATATGTAACAGGGATGTTTTCTTGAATTAGCAATAAATAACCTTCAAACTCGGAATTCATTTTCCATGTTACTCATCTTTCATCAAGGTTGTTCAAGATTGCAATGAAGGTGCAAGGCATGCAGAACGTCTGGAAGAAATGAAAACTCTAAGTAAACAATTGGACTTTAGAGAAGTGGGATCGGTACCTCTTGTAACTGGTGGCCGGTGGTTGGTAAGGAAAGGCGAGCTCATTCACTTGCATTGGCGAGATGATCCTTCTAGTCTACTGGGTGTTGCCTCAACACCTGCTGTGTCATCTGTGTCTTCCATTGCTACTGTGCAATCTGGTGCTGCTGCTCCCATTTCAACAAGCAAACTTACTTTTGGACGCAGGATGGTGAAACAGCCTCTGTTTTTGTTCCTTTTCACCGACTTGCTGGTTGTTGCAAAGAAGAAAAGGTGAGACTTAAATGTTGTTGTACTCTCTACTTAAATTATGTTTTTGGTGTTCTTAATGAAAATTGTTATCTCTCTGTGATTTCAGATGTTAATGCCACTCTCGATAATGAACAAATATTTAATTTAAGTGCTTAAAGATACTTGACTAAATTTGTGAGTGATGATGGCCTCCACCATATTTTGTGTAGAGGTATTGTGAGAACTAAAACATTTAGGTTCATTATATCGTCTGGCATAATTCCATTATCTATAGATTAGCATTGTAGCTATAGTCTTATAGCCTTGATGAAAGTAAGAACCAGATTTAATGAAAATTTAACTTTGTCTTTAAATGAATCAATTATATGAATATGAAAATATGGTTTTATTGGTGTACTCAATCTAGAACCTATTAGAGAATCACACCGGAAACTATCTCCTATATTAGAGAATAGTTTACAACTTATATTTTAAGAGCTTTTATCTTTTCCCAAATGAAAACTATCACTATTGTGAGGTAGACTTTGAAGAGGCTGAAGGATGGATTTTTGATGAATTCCTAGAGTTAATGTAACTTGCTAAAACTACATTATCCGTGATCTCAGAATTCGATTTATCATGCTAGGTGAGGATAGAGACTATGTTTCTTATGCGAAATAGAAAGATACCACTTCATAGATTTTAAAAATCATATTGTCATTACTTAGAGTATAGTATTTACATTAGGGTCAGCCAGGCTGACAACATGAACAAAGAGATTTGGAAAATAATAAACACTTTCAAAAATAATGGCTCTCGGCCACCATTAAAATTGATGGAATCCTCAAGTGAAATCATTACTGATTTATCCACTCTGTCTGTTAAATTCATTAATTATTTTATTCAATCACCCTACTGCACCTAATGCTCCCACTGACTTTGTAATGCCAACAATAATTCAATCCTTTTTTCTTCCACCATGCTCAGAAACTGAACTAATGAATGTCATACATAACTTAGGCTCTAAATACAGTGCTGGGATTGATAAAATACCAATTTTCTAATCAAGGTCTCTTATAAATTTATTTGCATTCCACTCTTATTTCTGCCAAATTGTTCTCTTCAACAGGGTATCTTCCCAAATCCACTTAAACGATCAAAGGTGATCCCTCTTTATAAGAACAAAGGCAGTACTCAGGCCATACATTCTTATAGGCCTATTTATATTTTGAATGCCTTTGGTAAAATCTTGGAGAAAATATTCTATAAGAGACTTCTCAGTTATGTGGAAAAACATATATTATTAAATCCCTGTCAGCATGGTTTTAGGCATGGAAGATCCACTTCCACTGCATGTCAGGAAATGGTTGATCATATTCTATGTGCTATAGGTGTTCGGGGTGTACCCCTTAATTGGATACAGTCCTACCTCACTGACAGAAGTCACCAAGTTGTCATCACCAGCATGGGCCACAAATACGATAAGGTTTCAGGCGTAGCTTTGTGGAAGTCCAACATACTAGGAGTAATTGAAGTAACTTTGCAGTTTCCACATGATAATTTATTTAACACGGCCATGGTTT
>WURS02000015.1:10231625-10247085 GCA_011762765.2 Rhinocypha anisoptera | reverse complement strand
CTGCTTTGAATGGCTATCAAACACCAACTGCACGACGTAGCTTACTCAAAATTAGACAGTTGCCCACTGAAAGATTAAAGTTGACGGCAGCACTGTTGCATTTGGAGTAACTGCACGGGAAATTCAAAAAGTCACTGACTTATCTAAGCACCCTTGTAACTTTTGACTCTCTATCAAAATATCAATTGATAGACAAAAAAGTAATTGACTTTGCTTGTCTTATTTTCTTTGGTATTATTTTATTTAACATTGAAACCTGTGATGCTTCCTTACTCCAGTCCTCTCCAAAGTACATATTTCTAGTCCTGAATAATGTTTTCACATAAGAAAGTAAATTTAAAATTCTTGTTTTGAAATAACATTATCAAAACTATTGAAAAAATCGATTGTAAGTAGTTAGGGAATATTGATTACTTCCTCAAAGTTACTACTTTATATTATTCTTTTGTAAAATATATTAATATTAGTTATGCTCAAGTAACTAAAGTTCACATTGAAGTTAGTCCTCTGTCATTAATACTAGCAGTGAAAGAAACATTGCCTAATAATTCTACTAATGACTGGAATATCTTGTCAAACCCCCTTCCTTTTTTAAATAACATGTAAGACTATGCTAAACAATTGAAGAGTAAAACAAAATTATGCAAACAAAGTCTGGCCACAGAATTTCTTTGTCTTTTTAAAGTCAATCTTCTCAAAATTATCAGTGATTAAAGTGCCCCTAATAAGATAAAAATATTTAGATCAGATTTTGTTCAACTATGGTGCCATTATAGTATGTCCAGACTCACACAATCTTTCCTTTCTTGTCAGCTATTTTTCACATGTACTGTAAAACTAGCCAAGACAAATGTGAAAGTATCCCTAATGACATGCTCTAGAGAAGAATGATGCGATGTGATTTTTATGCAGTGAGGGTGAAAAGTCTGGAAGAGATGTTTGAGTAGGATTAAAATGTCAGTGCAATGCCAGCTCTTTTGGGCCAAACACATCGATAATGCATGAAGTTATTGTTGTTAGTAGGAAAAACATCAAAGTGGATTTGGCAACTAGCAAACTTGTATTGTAAGATTCTGTATGCTTTGAACACAGTGCTAGAGTTCCATGGCAGATCACTATTTATGTTTTTCATGATCAATTAGGGATACCTTTTGACTCATCCTCATGCCAATGCTGTCTGTTCAGACCTATTTTATTTAAAAAATTTTAATCTTATGTCTAATTAAGCATAGTAAAACCATACTTGAATGAACATCTTTACCACCAGTATCTGTAGTTAAATAACAATTGTTCTATAAACTTATGTTAAAATTCACACATTTTGATCTGTATACAATTGATTCACCAGTCTGGTTCCGTTAACTGTTCTGATTTTCCACCTGTCATTGTAATATGGTGCTAATAATATGTCATCAGATCGAAGGGTAATCTACCGGCTAAGGTAGGTTTTTGATGAGCCTCAGGTTAGATTTACCCCACTACATCTTAACTTAATCCCCCTTCAAATCTGCATACTTCCCACCACCTATCATTCCATCCAAAATCCCTTTTCTCTTCCTACCCCTACCTCGCTTATCCAACCTTTTAGCCTCCATCACAGCCTTCAACATCCATTGCCTCTTGAGTACCCCTTCTATCTTCACCTTTCCTGTCTTCTTTTCATGATTTCATGCAGAAATTGCCTCTCTTCCCCTACTGTTCTCAACACTTAATTAATTTTCCTCTCCATTCACCTCACCACCATCAGTTGCCACATTCACATCTCAAATACCTCCAGTCTATGCTCATCATCCTTCCTTTCGGACCTGTATAATGTTATGCTCCAAGAGGGTTTTTACTAGTCTTTTGTTCGAGTAACTAGTTTTTACTAGTTCTTTATTTGAGGTCCCTCTAATTAACTCCTTCCTTTTCGTAAAGGTCCCTTTTGCTAATGCAATTGTTCGTCTGAATCCTGTCCACAGTGTCCAGTAAAGTTGTCTATTTCTACCTGTTCCAATTTAGGCCACTCTAGTATGGTATTTTGCCTAGTCTTCATACTTCTTAAGAATCTCATTACTTTCGTTTGCTTACTGTATATTCCCATTAACTGTTGGAATAGGGAAGTAATGCTGTGGATATTTTTTACTCCAGAAGAGGTACATTAGTTATTGTGACTCAGGTTGTTTAAGTGGAATTTTTCCCACCTTGAATCAGAATTTTGATCATGCAATAATTGGCCAGGGATCACCAGGAGCAATTTATTGCAACGCTTGCAGAATATTTCATTTTTCTTTCTTAGAATGGCATAGAAATTGTGCCCTTTGTCATTACTTGGTATTTTTTGTCAATGGATTTTTTATTTCTATGACGACATCTCATCTCTAAACCTTTATATGTAGGCATGTAGTTAGGTTAGTTATTTACAAAAGTATTTAATTATGTGTTAATATACTTATATTTTAATTTGGTAAGAGAGATTCTTCACTTTGTTCCTCAGGTTTTCAATCTGCTTCCTCGAAAGGCTTTTTTTTTCCTTTTATGACAAGGTTATTTTTAAAAGATTAAAGAAAAGATTTTGACATGAAATAGCTTACTCCTCCTTACTGGATAAAATTGCTGCCATAGCATAATCAGAAAATATTTTTCCCTTATTAAATGCTCCCTCTAGTCAAATTACATACCACACACTTATCAGGTCATGGTCACCCATTATAGATATTTTTTTATTGACATTTGGTGAAAAAAGACTAAATTGTTGTTACACCTTTGGTGTAGTTACTGATCTCTTCCTCTAGTGTTGATACAGTCTGAGGTCTAGATTTGGCATGAAATGTTTTAAAAAACACAGGACTTATTTAATTTTATGTTATTATATGTTGCCCATGCTGTATTTTCTCTCATTTTTTTAACAAGTCAAACTGAAGAACTAGAAGAAAAAACTAGTAGGTTGACATTCTTCTTGCTATAATTTTTCTTTGCTACACTTTCTTTCCATGCTTTATATCGAAACAATGAATAAATGTTCCATCCTTATCTTTCTAGGATGGTACCTAGGAGAGCGTATTAGAGATGGAGAGAAGGGTTGGTTCCCAGCCAATCACTGTACTGAAATCGCATCAGCTCATATACGAGCAAAAAATCTTCGGCAAAGATATAGACTTCTTGCACTTTCTGGAGACTATTTAGAGCAACAGAGGAGAGAAAGAGCTCTTGCTAAGGCTCTCAAAAAGAAGAAGTTCAAGAAGGAATCGAAAAAGGAATGATATTCAGAGGTTTTCATCTCATATAATAAAATTCACATTTTAGTGTCAAGGTTTTCCTAAGATGTGGGCTATTTTTGGTATCAGTTTTGACTGTGAGGAAATTGCATTCATAAAGTTAATATTTTCTAAGAAGTTTAATTGTAAGAAACTTTTGTAATGGTCATTGGACAAAAGTGTACTTTACATGGTGGGGAGCAATGTAATATTCTCAAATATATATACTCCATAGTCATTGTTAACATTTAAATGTTTTGGTGTTAATATGGGAGTATTTTGTATATAATTGTATTTATATTTCAGTTTATTTGTATAAAGATATTTACTGTTATTAATTCTCTTATTTTATTTGGGTTGAAATTGTTACTAAAGAGTATAAAATTAAGTGGAAGAACAAAAATACTTTGGAGTAAAATTCATTATTTCATTGCTCTACTTATCTCCAAAATACAAGTGACTTCAAAGTATCTTGGAAATTAAATACTTTTTGGAATTATTTATGGCGTTGAGAGTACAATAAGGAGAAAATTTTCACTTAAAAAGCACAAAGGAGTGGAAGATCTCGATGGGTGGATTAATTGAAATGACTCATTTGTGTCACATCACAGTCAAGGTAAGAGGATTGTGGAAAAACATACGTTAAACTATAAAAACGAAATGAATATCAATTACAACCAGATATTTTAATCAAGTGTACTTCAATACTTATGTCTGTAACGTGCTATAACTATATATAGCTTATAGTGCTCAGACCATCTTTAAAGGGGCTACTGTAACAAAGGAAGTAATCCATCCTGAGACAAATAATTACCCACACTCAATGAACCCATATCGGTTCTTATTACGAAAAATGTTCATACCTGAATAGATTAACTAAATCGTCAAATAAGATTTAATGAAGCGGGAATACAACAAATTGTAATGGGTGACAATCAAATACTCATCTTATAAGCTTGTGTCATAGGCGAAGTTGATTGACAAACCCAAATGTTAAATATGTAAAAGCTTTAATCATCAAAGGAGTGACCAGTAAAACTACAATTTGCTTCAAAAATATTTTTTTGACCTTTCGTACTCTACCAGTCTCAGCGCCATCTGCTGAGAATCAAATAAAGTTCAGCGAATCAGGATAGGAATCGTTGTCCATTTCACAAATTATTTGATGAAATATATATATATTACGTAATATTCAAAAGAATTTCTTATTCTCCTTTTACTTGTGACCATGAGAGATTGGAAGCTGAGCATATATACTATATTTTTTACGGGCTACTTACTGCAATGTGTCCAACTACTAACAATGCAACTTCAATATAATTCCTGGTTGAACATGTGTAAATTTAATTCAAATTAGCTGAAAATGTCTTTGAAAGCAACAAGCGCTGCTTTTTGTTTATTAATATAAGACTGTATGATTATATAGCGTTAATAACGAATTTTACTTGGTTTCGCTAATCTTTTGTTTTATTCGCTATGAATGATGGTTTTAGCATGTCACGTGGACAACGACCAACGAAATTTCAGATAGATGCCGCCATATTTTCTGGTGTTAGAAGAAAGTTGGGGGAAATTCTCAGTTATGAAGTGACAAAGTCCGTACTTTTTCTAATCTTCGGTTTTAGATAATGGCAAAAAGAAATAACAACGTTAGAAGCAAGAAATATCAATCCTCACAGCCCTACGACGTTTCTAATGTAAGTAATAAGAGTTTTAATAATCTGCGCGCCTTTGGCTGAAAATAGGTTGTTCTGAAAACCAAACGACCTCCAGCAGTGGGGTAATACATGTGTGTGAATGTTCAAGCTTACTGGTCTTTGCGTAGTTATGAAAGTCATAAAATTCTAAAATTATTGCTGAATACGTTATTAGTAAACTCTTTGACAAGAGTTTCTGAGATGCTTTTGTAATTAAGGAATCGATAGCAGGATTGATGTAAACCAATTATTGGTATTGTTTTACTTTTGATTTTAAACATTTACCAAGAAGTAAAGTTTTTAAAACTAGGACACCACCTCTGTGTAAAATTGGTTACACCTTGTGGAACATACTTTCACCGTTTTTAGTATGCTAATTACACCTCACAATTATAATTCAATTCTCTTTCAGTCCTTCGTGAAGAAAGTTGCGTCTCGTGTTTCAGAGCTGTTGCCTCAATCAATTTGGCCAACTAAATGGTTTTCTTCTCCAGTCAACGAAATACCTCCTCAGGGCAATGGAAGGGAGGCTCTTAATTCTCCACTTACAGATTCTGCTGATGATTTGAACCCTATACCAGCAAAGAGAGCACGGATTCCTTTAAATTCTACATTTAATGAGCCATATTTCACTTCAACCAAAAGCTCGGAATTCGAACGTAAGTATCTCACTCGTGAGGTAGTTCCACCTTTTTTCGATCTTTCTGCTTTTCACCACTTACAGATTCTGCCTTTCTTATTGAAATTGATCGAAAATTACCATCTTTGTCTTTTCTTAGCGCAAAGGCTTAGGCATACGGTAACAGATATAAATACCATAGAAGATGGAGCAGAGGAACCCATCGCAGGACCTAGTGGAATTCAGCGCCAGTTTCAGCCAAGGGGAAGTTCAGAGTCATCGGTTTCTAAGTCCAGGGATTCCTTCAGTTATAATGCCAAAAAGATAGAAATTAATGGTCAGTCACCAATTTCTTATTTTCATTGCTTATGTTAATCTGCAAAGATTTTTATTGCGTCGGCTATTTGGGGAATGTGTTGTATCAAATTGTATGTGCCAGATTTTATATATTTGGACGCACTGAAACATTAATGGGCATTTGTCTATGTGTTGATTAACTGATAAATGAAATTAACTATAACGTCTATTTCTCTTTTATATGTGCTAATGTTTTTCATCGAGCTAGTACCATGTTTTATAGTTTGTGCTGAAGTTGTAGAAGCAAGTCATTACAAATAAGGGTTCACTAGGAGTTTAATTTCTATCCCTTTCCATTCCATGTATTCGTCACAATTTATATTATTTTGTGTAAAAATTTGTTTTAGGCGCAAGGCAATACTATATTTCGTGATGTACTATCAAAATATTCAAAATAAGGGCTTTTAGTGTGACTAGAGACCGACATAAGTGCCCATCCATCAATCTGAAGTGTTAAATTTGGTTAGTAAAAATGTGGTTGTACTTATAAAAGTTGATGAGTGGAATTCCATTCATGTTTAGGAATCCTGGCATAGGCAAATTAAGACCATATCAAAGTGGGGTCTCCATGCATTCCATTTTGCTTTTGTTGGTCTGTACTCAACATTGGGTTGGTTCATGTTTTAATCATCTATTATGTTGTAATTTGTTCAATGTTTGTTGGTACTAGGTTGAAGTTGAGTAAGAGCAGCTGTTCTTGTTCACTAAATATTTGCCATTGCCAAGGCTTCAATATGTAACCATCATAATCACAGTAATTATTAAGAAGAACTCAAATTAATTAAGAACTCAAATATTCTTTAGTTAATAAGATAATTATGAAAATGCTGTATTTCAGCATGTATTTTGCTAATTTTACCTAGCTAAAGGCCAAATTTCAGGTATTGCTTCGGTTTTTCATCTTAGAGCAGATTGTGTAATTGTATTCCAAAAGATCTTAAAGAAGTGAAGCATTTAATACTGTTAGTTACAATTATCACAATAGTTAATCTGAATTCCCTCTTCATTGTTATTGGATTCTCACACTGAAGTACGCCAAACAATATGTTGTCCTGCGCTAAAAACACCTTTGCATTTTAAGCCTGTTTTAGGATCTCTGTCCATTTTCTTATAATGCATAACTCAATTGCAGTAATTCTAACTCTGAAAATTGCAGTAATAACTAGACATTATAGTTTGCATATAGTGCTAGTTTTTGCAAAGCTCTTTCCTTAAGACTAGGATGTCTCTTATTAATTTGAAAATATGTGGCAGTGCCCTGACTCATTAAAATATGAACTTGCACCTCTCAGGGGTTAAAATTATAGGTGCCATAAGTGTGAGAACATCCATAGAGAGGCCATAATTTCTTGATTTCCTGCTGTGGTGTTTACTTAATACTGATAAGGTGAATAATGTGTGTTCCTATTTATTCAGGAGAAGATCATTCTGATAGCAGTGAATCCACAAGTGGTTGTTCATCCCTTCCCCATGGAGATAATAATGCAGAGATACAAAATGTTAACCAGCCAGAATCAAAGGAGTCTCAGAGAGAAATTCATGAGGAATCTAGTATTAGAAAGTCGGTTAAGAGAAGATTTTCTGAGGTAGCAGATTACAGTGAGTAACATTTTTGCTAAAGCTAAAAAAGATATTCTCATTGTAGTCCATGGCTGTTTAATATTTGTTATATATATTAATAACAATGGTGGTCAATTTCTGACATAAGTGCCTTATGAAAAAGTGAATAAGCAAGGTGATTTGTTTACATGGATGAATAAAATCTGGTGACTCTCTCAATGCTTGGAGAGTGAAAGACATAGTATAATGTCCAAGAATATTGTCCAAATTTGGTGATATAATAATATAATTTGTGCTATTTTCACCATCATGAATTGTTGTATTCTAAATGAGCTTAGAATCCAGTTTTATTCATTTACTTTGTTTTTTCAATGGCAGTGTGCCTCAGCTCTCACTTTTCCATTGTTGCATGTTCTTTTTATGGTCTCAGTTTTCCATATTATCACATTTGTTGTGCCCTTATCATGGAATGGCTGGCATCTGAGGCTAAAATGTTTTAGGGGTAATGAAAGATATTTTTGTGGATATTATTGTGATGTTTATTCCTGAAACAGTGGCATTAGTGAGAGAAATTCTCTTTCAATTTTTTAAGTGACAAAGGTAATTTTATTTATCCTGTTCCTCCTTTTGTTGAATTTTTTTAGCATCTATAATTGGACTTTATTTTGTCTGCATGTTCTATTCTAGTAGGCACACAATTTTCATGTATTCCATTGAATATAGGTGAGTCTGAGTTTCACTATTGACCCTGTCTGATTCCAATGAATTACCAAATAGAAGAAGACAACCTAAATACCTTGTCGAACACATTTTTTTGAGTAAATCTGAGTGCTCCAATATTATCGTACAACCCTTCATTACATTGTAAAGTTATGTAGGAATTTAGTATTTTACCTTATTTGAACAGGGTATCTGGTATAATCTGAAAAAATCTCTTAAATATCACAGGCTATATGTACTACTAGTGTATGCATCAGAGAAATCAGTGACCATTCCTAATGCCAAAATAACTTGTTTGATAGGTAAACACTTCTGTAAAGGAATACGACCTGGTAAAGGAAAGAAGAATACCCAAATAAAGTTCACTCTGTATTCCACCAAGGAAAAACATACTTGGGGGAAGTGACCTAGAAATAAATTAGGATAGCTTGCATCTCTTTCTGTAAAGACTCTAAATGCTGAACTCTGTGATGGTGAACATTTTCTTGTCTATAATATCAGAAAAGACTCAGATTGGACCAAGGGGTCAAACCATATGAGTAAAATTAGATGAACTGCAATTATATTTTCTGTGAGGAAGTTTATGGTCACTTCCAAAACTACAACTCCAAATAAAATATCTTTCGAAAAACAAGGCTACACAAATTACTGTAATACCTCTGAAAATTAAAGTCTAAAAGATTAAATAAGACACAAACTTTGAAATTCCGCATAAAAATATATTTTCTACACGACCCCGGTTTCGTCACAATGCAACATCATCAGGTCCAAAATCTAAAAGACCAAAATTTTGCCACTAGGTTATAGGGGGAGTTCGTTTTTCAGAGATGCACTGCACATTGTCACTCAAGGGGAAAAAGGAAAATTATCTACTGTGGAAACTAGCTACTTGGTTGTGGAATACGTTTATCTACATTTTGTCAGTCGAGCATGAAGAATACATATTTGCACGTTGATCGTTTCCTTCTCATCTAGTCCCTTTCCTAATTTTATGGCCTAACCTTTTATGAGGAAGGTTTGAATAGCCACACTTATTCATTGTTCTGGAATGGGGTGCCTTTTGAGAAGGTTCACAACCCTTACACATTTGACAAATGCATTCCATCTGCTGAATTTTGGGAAATTTTTCCTGGCACACCCCCATAATTTGCTTCAGTGGCTTCCGACTTTGCAGTTTGCAAAATATCTATGTACTTTTGGTATAAAATTATCAATGAAGGCAAATATGTATTGCAGATTTGGATATATTTTCCTATGAAATATTTTAACTCTGATCAATATAATCTCCAATGTCTCACTCGAAGGGAAAAGGGTGATGTGGGTTGTAAGGGCTGTCCCTGATTACAAGGAATGCTGTACCCGCCAAAAAACTTGTCGGAACTTAAAAGGGAAGAATGCTGAGCCTACTTTTCTTCTGCATACAGTCATCACAAAAGAACAAGGCTGCCTCAGCTGATGTGGGTTAAAATATAGAATTTCAGGGAAATTTATTTCAAAATCTAAAATTGGCAATAAAAAGAAATTTTATTTTTTATCATGAAAAAAGGGGCATACAAACAGACACAGGAATTTAGTTCCAAATAAATATGGTTGGAATCAGGGCAAAAAAGCAAAGGAAATTATAGACATTGCACAATGCAAGTGATTGCTATCATTATACACAGCAGCTTTACACATTCAAGTTGACTTTTCTGGAAGTTCTCTAAAATATCAATTGTATCCATGTTGAACTATCGAAATCTCAGCCAATCAGAGCATGACATTACTGCCACCAGTCAAGTAATGGCCCATGATTTCTTCAGAAGCTTTTTGCATTTTATAGGGGCATAGTTTTTCATTTTTGGTCTTCCATATTTTTTTACATTTTATTTCATAGTTTTTAATTAAAAACCCTGTGCAAAGCTTTGCCATGAAAATGTAAACTCATTTTTCTCTGATATCCTTGTCCATCTGTAATGGCTTCTGGCTTAACTCTCAAACTTCTAGTTTTTCTACAACTGACTATCGGAGAAGGAGCTATGGTAATGTTGTGTTATCTTTTTTCTTTTCACCAATAGTTCATTGTGGCATTAAGCTTTGCTAAATATGCCTTGAAAAAGTATTTCTTAGGTGGTGTGCTAGCTTATTTAATTTAAAATAGCACTTGGGTTGTTTTATAAGTACTAATACTAAACCTTTTGCACATATTAGTTTTTTCAGTATTGACTATTAAAGTTCACAATCTCAACTTTCTTCAATAAAATTGTTGGAAGTTATTGTTCCTTAATATTGATGATGTTTTTACTCTTTTAAATCGCATCATAAAGTCACTTCTAATTGTTCTCAAATACCATAGATATTAGTCATCTTGAATGGAACTTGTTAAAATTATGAATTTAAGTATAAGTAGCCCTTGGGAGATTAATTATATTTATAATTAATGCCATAATAAGTACTATGGTTGACGGTGATTAAGGTATTGCAGTATGTTTATATTGAACCAAATTACCAAAGTTTACATCTTTATAAGCCAATAAAATTTGCATCCTTAGATGAATCTTCATCAGCTTAATGCTGCTTATCCTGATTTCTCAGTTTAAATTTCCTGCAAAGAAGGCCAAAGTCATGTGGTTCCTATTTCCTCTATCTTCTAACAATATTTAAAATGGTTTGTTCCTACTGAATCATTTATTGACTCTACAACTTTTCAAGATTGCAAATTCCACGCAAAACAAAAGTTTAGCAAAATTACACTATGTAAATGTAGTATGGTGGTAAATGAAGGACGACCAATATTTCACTTAATTAAACAGATGTGTTTGTGAAATGGGAGTTTGTTAATGAGAGGAATTCACCAATGCATTTACATAGGAATTTGGCCGGGACTACTAGCATTCATTCATTTAACAGGATTGTTCATAAGCAGGAATTTGTTAGGTAGAGGTTTTACTGTGCAGTGTACTCAAAACAATAGACATGAAGCTCACACCAATTTATATGAAATGTCACTCTGAACAAAAATATTATGCTGATGGCTACAACACAATTTCACATTTTTAACATGCTTTTTTTATGATTTTTTTACTTGGAAAGACTTGTTTAAAATCAACATTGGAAACTATGAACCTTCATGTACTTAACTACTAAAGGTGTAAATTATTAGGAATTGGTGTTAAGAAATAATTAGTCATTAAATTAATTTTCTTTCTACTTAAAACTTATGTTTGTTGTTGCATTATAAGTATCATTCATGTAAGGGAATGTGGCTAGTGAGATCCTTCAGAGTTCAAATATTTGTTATTCTTTAGTCCTGTAATCACTTAAGTCTGTAGTATTTTTCATGGTTTTCATTTTATAAAGATTGAAATAATGTACCTCCCAAAATCAAGTTGTCACCTTGGTGTCTTCCAGGTTCAATAGCTACCCAGATCCCCAGGCCATTTTCAGGTCTTGGTGGATATTCTCCACCTAATAGAACAATGCCAGTACCTGTTGGTAGGCGAAGAAAACCTTCATTTAACCCAGATGCATTTGGGTTTCAGAATTGGGTAAGTACATTTTAAAACAAAATAAAATAAGTTATCAATTACATCAAGATTGCTTGGGCAGTTTTCTTGTAAACCAATTTTAAACTTGGAATCCATAATTTTTAGTCCAATAGGAATACAGTAGACACTCCTTACTACAAACAACGTTTATATGAAGTTTTTGTTCTTACAAACCAAATCGTTGGTCCCTACAAAAGGGGTATCTAAATGTATGGTAAAGATATGATATTACGAAGTTGTCACATAAATAATGGCATTCATTCGGCTATGCACAATGCTGCATTATAAATCAGGAAACTTTGCCACATGTACTGTGCCTAAGAGCTCTAAAATATTTACAATGGATACTTGGCATAAGCGATTTAACTGGGTTGAGAGTACAGAACTCCCACTAGGTTACTGTACTTTGAAAGGAGTCTGAGAGAGCATGGGAGGTCGAGGAGTGGTGAATGGGAAGAAATGAAAGATAGGGACTTTTCTTCTTCCCTTTCACCCCTCCCCAACATCTCATGCCTCTATTGTCCCTCAGAAGGTCACTCACCCAATAGGGGGTCAGGCACAATTCTCCTCTAATCTTCCCTCCCCAACCAGCTTCTGGACCTGGCCTTGGCTCCACCCATTCCCTTTTCCTGTCCCTAGCTCCCAACTCCCTTACTGATACCCCTCCTCACTATCAGAGGTACATAAAACATGAAAAATTTCTCGTTGTGTTTACTACAGCGGGTTCCAAGTCAAAAAGAAATAATTGACTACAGCTGGACTATGAATTTCGTACTACATGCCTTATTATTATTAGTAGTATTCTGATGTATTATTCCCCTATGATGCCATGGCTTATAGAGGAAGAATTCTCTGTTACGTATCCAACTGTATTTTATTGCTATGTTTAACCTTGTTTAACCAGCAGCGATAAAAACTTGATTGGTGATTGTACAAAACTAGAGATAGAAAATTATTGGATGGGTCAAATTCAAAGGGAAAGAAAAGAAGCAGTGGATAATTTACTCTTCTATTCTTTTTCATCATTCATATTCATCATTAATGTCGGATATAAATACCAAAAATATGAAAGATTCATTTAGCCAAACAAAGGATCATATTGCAAAAGAATAAACCATCGAAAGGATTGGGAAGTCCTCAAATAAGGTTTCCCTTATGAGCATTTCCCTTCCCTATCATTGCCTCTCCTACCACCTTTATCTTGGAGCAGTGCGACTTGGCTTGAAGACATGACTCAGGGTTCTCAACATGCTACATAGTAATATTGTTGATCCAGTGAGAATGTTCTCCATAAAATTGGTATACCTAAATTCGTAGTAGTAGTAGTAGTATTTTTGTTTGTAGGGTGCTTCGACGGCTATGGTCATTTCGCACCTCTTCAACTCATAGAAAAAACCCATCTGCACAAACACAGCATCCATGCCCTGGGAGGGATTCTAACCCATGACCTTTGGGTTAGCCGGCGAGCACGCTACCCACCAGGCTAACCCGGTCGGCACCTAAATTCGGAACTTATTCACTTTGCTGCATAGTAATTGTACAGGCAGCCAAGTAGTTTTTCCGTGGAATTAATCTCCCAGCTGAATTAATTTCCCAGCTTGCGACAATCACTACAAAAAATAGTGTAATGCATAATTTTCAAACAACAATTAACTGTTTGATTTCACATCTTTGTGCATAATTTGATTGTTATTTACATGTCTGATATCATTTCAAAGCATGGATGTAACACACAAAAGATTAAACAGGTCAAAAAGGAGAAAATGGATATTTTTTGCAATGTTTATATAAAAACTATGTTGATACAAACAACGTTAATACTAGCCACAAGAGTTTTTGGTCCCATGAACTTCATAATATTGAGTCTACTGTAGTCTGTTGGATATGTTAGGATATAGCTCAACTAGTACTAAGCCCAACAATGTGTAAAAATTCACACATCACGGTAAGAGGGTTTGTTCCTTTCCCTATATAATAAGACATGTTTTGAAATAAGCAGTACTTAATAAGTTTTTCTTTTGTAGAGTGGAGAGAGAACTAACATCAAGGATAGAATAGTTAATTCCCCATTTTATTCGGGGAGAACTACATATGGGGGAGTTGCTGCATATCAAACCAGTTTGAATAAAAGTTATACTCAGGTTTGTCCCTTAAAATTTTTTACTTTTTAGATTTACATTCATCATGTGGCTCATTTTAAGGTAGCTCATAATTTTTATGGTCTACTAATTTTGTATCCTTGTAAGTTTTTGCTACTGTTTCTTGAAAATATTTGTATTTGATATATTATGAGAAATGAACTGGAAATAACATTAGCTGATATTATTATAACAAGTCTTCAAGAGAGTCCTTACATTTGATTCCATTAAGTATTTTTATTTCCTTACAGACAAATCAAGGAGGAAGAAGTAGTATTCAGATTCGCCCAAAAAATACTCCTCAAATTAAAGAGGATTCCACTAGCATAAGCAGTACAGCACGTAGAATAATGGAAGCATTGGAAATGTTTTCTAGCCCTCTACAGGTGGGTAATACCAAACAAAAAGGAATGAGCAGTGCTTTCTCCCATAAATTCTTCCTCTAAATGCATTAATGTTATAAATGATTGGATTTACAATTTTATTATGGGTTTAAATTTTGGAAACATTGCTTGTATCAGGTTTAAATTAAATGTATTGTGGAATGCCAAGGTTTGTTCAATTGTGGGTGGCCTAGCTGCCTCTGGAAGGAAACAAAGGAAATACAGTTGAAGTCTGCTATAATGAGAGCTGATAAATGATGAAAAATCTCTCGTTATAATGCGCACTCGTTACAGCCGACGGTCATTTAAATTCACTTCTTTCTGCATTTATAGCGGCACCAAAAGTAGGTGAAAATGAGCAATGAAGTAGTTGCATCAATCTATCCGCAAATGCATTGAAAATAGTTTGATTAAAAAAAAATTTTAAATATTGTCACCAAAACTTACGCACACGTAACTAATTTACGTCAAGCATCGGTAGTATCTTTGGAAATGTTTCATGAACAATCATAGAAAAGATATGACCTACGGTTTACAATTACGATTCCATAAATAGGAGGAGGTTCAAGAGATTGTCTGTCATCCTGGGACTACTATTTGTGAGATAAGCTAAGGCCAACACAGTCAAATAAGACCACCGGATGTGATCTCCATCACTCTGGGTTAGAGCCGGTGAAAAGTAGATTCCCCCTTGTTTGTTTGCTTTTCCCCCTCCCCCCTCTGACTTTGAACTCCCTTTACTTGCTTGTCGATGAAAAGGGGATTAAATTGTCGATTAAAAAATCGCTCTTCCAGTCAATTTACGTCCGACTGCCCGGTGTCCAGTGAGAGAATTTTCTTCAGAACTGGGAAAATAAAGACAAGCCATATTAATATGCGATCATGTAATGTAAGAAAAACAGTGCTACAAAAACATTTCATGGATTTAATTACCATTTAGCCATAAAAATAGTTGACCCTTTGAAAAAAGAAATCCACTGACCCACTGGATTACAAATTGTGAACAACAAAGAAATCATTTAACACTTGAAAAAATGAATCAATTGTGGTTTGCCTAAAGTTTTTTGCGCAGTTTTGGTAACAAAATCTTCCACAATTTTGAAGGCCTTAACATCATTAATTGAAGCATTTTTAGCGATGTACAATGAATTTATTACTCCCAATGCTTGTGCGAGAGACTTACTGCTGGGAATTTCACATATTGTTTCAACACCATCATCATC
>WURS02000015.1:10176195-10187946 GCA_011762765.2 Rhinocypha anisoptera | reverse complement strand
GGACGAGAGAGGGGGGTGCGGGAGGCGACGTGGGAAGCAGGGGGCGGCGCGGCGGGGGGGGGGGGGGGGGGAGTCGAGGCGGAGTGGATTCAAGACCGTCCGCTCTCTCCTTGAACTTGCACTAAACGAGCTTAAAATCGACCAGCAGGCCCTCGACTAAAATTTGTCTAAACCATTCAAAGTGAGGTGCAGTCCACTTATGGGGATCATGCGGTTCAACTATATTTTCAGTAATTCCATCAACTGCCTTTTCGTTGTATTCCCAGTGGCTTCAGCCAAAAGGACCGTAAGCGGATTATAAGCTCCCACTCTTATTTTTCTGCCGTTATTAAGGGCCGCGCGCGGGTTATGAGCCGGTTTCCTGACCCATGTAATTCCGCGAAGAGCCATGCACGATTCATGGAACGTCGTTGAAACGCATGCGCTAATCCGGTGCTGCGAGGATGTAAATAACAGTGAGACACGAAAACTTTAACGGAATTATCGGTACTGTGGGGACGAGAATGCCTCATTAAAAATTTTCGAAGTCAGTGTCTAAGAATAACTCTGTTTTAAACCATAGAAGGCTACATGACATCCATCTGGTTTCCAGAGTTGCCTCAACTGTCAAACAACAATTTATTGCTTTAAATATCTAACGAAAATAGGCACTTACGTTAATTATCTCATTCCCTTTAATCGTTATACTATTAATATGCTGACTACAGGATTTTACATTTGAACAATATTATCTCTCGTACAACCAATTCATTTGAAACTGATATTTCCCTTTATTTCGACATTTAATAGCAAAATATTTCTAAAAATTTACCATTTATCTAAAATATATGGAAATTGCATGGCCTTTACAGTACAACTGTTTAGTATAATGATTTGAATCTTTAACGGTACAATCTTTGGATGAGTGCGGAGCATACAGAGTTTTTGCGCAGGAAAAATCATGGCAATGATATTTAATACATAATTTATTATATCTCCTAAACAAAGTAAGCAGAAAAGTAAATTCTATTATCTCTTCATAAGTAGAATTGAAGAATTTTTGAAGACGCGAGAAAGACGACTATTTTTTTAAACTGCAGAACTGATAGGCGTAACATCTAATTGATGAGAAAACGCGAAAAAATCCAATATTATGAAAATATTCCTAGAATTGGAATTTGTATTAGTCATTATCATCGAATGGGGAGCTAGTTTTCGGATTGAATAGGGAGAAAATGAAACCTAATGCCATTTCAAGTCGCGTTAGCCTGAGATAAGCGCACTCGCCGGAATGACCAATGCTGTCGTCTCTCTCTTAAAGTTCAAATGTTACTATACTCTTGAAACCTTATGCCGTTAACTACATCTGATGAAATGAAAGATTTGAAAATGACGATAAATTTGATGATATGAAAGGAGATTTGATAAGCAACGGAGAGATTTTTATGTTGATCGATTTTCCAGAACATAAAAAGAGATTTTATTCCCACATGCGTCTTATTACCACTTTTTGGTAGAAATTCAGGTACCAGATGCAACGAAATAAGAGACCCAATGGGTAATGTGAAGAATTATGCCTCAATGTTTACGGTACTTTCACATTTTACATTAATGAGGACTCTGAAAAAAATTAATTTGTTAACGTTCATAGATATGATAATTTATGTGAAAATAGTAGTACTCACACTACAAAATATTTTTCTGAATTATTTCATTCAACAGTGGAATATTTTGAATATTTATCTCAATGATTGGCTTTGGAATTTGACAACTAAGATTCATAGTCATGAGTTGCAACATTCTGACCAACTGTCATCAGAATTACTCCTATATAAGAAAAACACTATGCTGACATGGTTAACATACTCCATCCAGCATGTTAACGAGGCCAATGGATTTCATGAACAACTTTCTATCATCAAGTTACATTGCCTTATGCTCAAAGAATGGCCTTTTTATCCCTGCATATTGCTGGATTTAATAACACAAGGAATCCTTAAAAGAGACATAAAGAAGGTCGATCTGCGAGAAGTCACACAAAAATAAGCAAGAACATAAAACTCAATAGGTTAATACACCAGAGACACCGACGATTATCGGATCAACGAGAGGAAACATACGTAGCTTTCTCCTTGAAAATAATCGAGAAAACCAGAACTTCGGCCCCAATGGACAGAGAGAAAAGAATCCCATACTCCTTTCGCATCCGATGCCTACTTTACTGAGGTGAGAAAGCGGACGCCAGCAGTCGGTCGCCCACTGACTGCCCTCATTACGGCCAGCGTTATCCTTAATCCAATTTGACTCCTTCAACGTCAGGATCTCTCCCTAATTGGTTAGATTTTTTTTACGTTTTCCATTTTCCACAAAAAATTTAACCTGAAGCATATTTTCTTCATCTTTTTTTTATCCTCTCCTAACACGGAGGCTCACTAGACTGAACGCGTCCCTGGGAATCCTTCAGAGAATGGGTGGAGATGCACGTGGTGTGTGGAGAGGGGTGTTGGTGTGGAAGTGGGCGGGACTCGGAACAGGAAGTGGGGGTGGGGGAGGTGAAAGAGAGGACGCGGGGGGAAGGGAAGTTCTTGGAGACTCCAGAAGGCGGCAAGCCCAACATGTGCACTTCCCGCGCTGCGGTGGTATATAAAGTTGCCGGTGCCCCTGAAACCCTTTGTAGGGTGTACGACTGCTGAGCAGGAGGCAAAGTAGGCGAGGAAAACTCTCTCTCTCTGAATCTCTCTCTCCAAAACCGAGTACTTTCTGTCCGAAAACCGCCCTTCACCCCCCCTCAACCCCTTCTCTTGTAACACGGAAAAAAGAGGAGTCCACCTTTGTTTTCTTACCTTTTCGAGCCAGCAGGCAAAAAAAAACTTCTAAACAGTCCATATGATCCCTCTGCTCTTCCTCGTCTTTGTGGTTGCTGTTAAAGTATTCAAAAAATCAACTCCAAATGGTAAGTACCTGCTTATAGTAGTATTCCTATGATGAGTTAGTTTTTTGTCGTGAAGAGGTGAAGTGTTCCGTTTTAGATTAGTCGCTTAGTGTCGAGTGAGAAGTGCCTTTTACAATACCCCGACACTGTCTACATGATTGAAAAAAGAATGCTTAGTTGCACATACCATTATTTTTATGCGTTTAAACCATTGTAATACTCCAATTATTTATTTTCTAAAAAAATGATTGAATTTTAATTGCCCACCTGAAATATTTTCGCGTACAGCGATCGGAAAAAAAAAAGATTTTCCTACTTTTTCTATTCGGATATCAAATTTTGTAATTGAAACACAAGAAAACATTGCTTTAGAACACTCAAATAGATATTTTTTCAAGATTTTCAGGATAATTTTAAAATAAAGGTATATTTTTAATGAAGTTTTTAAATACCATTTTTGATTTACTGTACAGTGTTACCAGGAAAAAAATTATTTTAAATTTCTTTAAATGAAAAATAATTCACGGGTCAGTCAGGATTAAATCTTGATAGTTGCCAATTAACTCAAACGTTCTATTGTAGTGTGAAACTGTTGATTTAAACATAAAAAGTTATTTTTTCTTCATCCAGAGCTGTGATAAAGTTTATATAGCATTTAATTTTCATAGAAAAATCAAAATGTGTCTACGTGAATTCAAATAAAATTGGCCAAAATACCTTTGCAAAAATTAATATGTATGTGCAAAGAAAGCGTTAGAAAAAGAAATTTGAGGTCTGCTATACTAACAATAGATTTCTCCTTTAATATTTCTCGGAGTAATATATTATCCTATGTTTTACTATTCTATATGTTAGAAATAATATTGGTTAGATGTTAAGAAAAGTAAAAAATTAGAGCTGAAAACGGTAGGAAATCTAACATTCACTTTTCTAGGTCTGCTTCTTAGAAAGTCCAGTCAAAAAACTGTTATTCTGCGTATATCGATAAATGCTTAGACTAAATCATTTTAATGAAGTTAGGGAAGGTCAAATATTTTATTCATTGTCATTAAAAAAATTTTTAATACCTTTGGTGGTTCATTATATACCAAGAATTATTAATGAGTGTCTTCCTTAATTATTAAAAATGTAGTTTTTTAGAAAATTACCATTTTTAATTATAATCTATTATTACAATGAATGAGAGAGTTATATATTCAATACAGAAATCTTAATTTTATAAATTTATTTTTAATTATTGCTGTACTTAATGTAAAATAATGTTTAAAATGTGTAAATTCCCTATTAATTCAGTGCAATTGAATCACCTTTCTTCTCTTATCAGTTTTGTAAGGCTCATTGCTCATAATCACAAGAAGGAAAATTGCCTGTATAAATCAGAATTCCTTTTATAGACATTTACTTCTTTAGCAATGACAATAAGAAGTATTGATTAAAGGTGCTGTAAAAATAACTACATAGAAAATCTGATTTACACTTTTGTAACTCACCATTTTAATTAATTTATTTATTTCTCAAAATAAAATAGGCAAAGTCACAGTCTACCTCGGCAAGCGTGACTTTATTGACCACTTGGACACTGTTGACCCGATCGATGGAGTCATCGTGGTGGAAAGCGACTACCTCAAAGGACGTAAAGTTTTCGGACAAGTAAGCGAATACAACGTATTTCACAATTAACCCTAATTGTGATTTCATAAATGATGATTGCGTTCAAGTAAATTACCTACCTTAGTGGGATTTATTCCTATCCTCTGATTTTTATACATACTATTATTATTATTTCAATCATCTAACTTCCATTTCCCTTTTCCCACAATGACAAATTTTTAGTAATGTGACACTTCTCGCCCAATTCAGGTGACGACAACATACCGCTATGGCCGAGAAGAAGACGAGGTCATGGGAGTCAAATTCAGTAAAGAGATCTGCATCGCAAAAGCGCAGATCGTCCCTTCAAAGGACAAACAGTCAGAAGTAACTCCGATGCAGGTGAGGTATATATAATGAGGGACTATATTTAGATTTAAAATGCATTGTGAAATACGCACTGGAATTACGCACTTTGGAGGGATTAATTAATCAAATGTCAAATCTGATGGTAAATGAGTCAAATGGAAGTTGAGACGCGCGGTTCTCAGTTTCGAATAAAATAAAGTTGTCGACTCTTATTAACAACGCAAGAGTATTGACACTTTCGCCCAAGAAATGACTTTTTGACTTACTCAATATTATCAAGATGCAGTGTGGAATTCACCAGAAAGGAAAAAATATCATCATAATTTTTCCACCCGAATGTTGATTGATGCTTCTAAATCATACTAGCTCTAAACCAACCTGAAACCTTTCATCCTCTTCATATTTTTATAGTACCGAATTTTGGCATTTTCATTATTCTGTGTCTCATTCTCCATTCGCCTACTACTAGGTATCTTCCCTCATAAACTTCTTTTCAATACAGTTTACCCAAGTCCCAATACGCCGTATCTAATTGTCCTATTAGTTTGTCTATTATTGTAAATATTCTCCCATCTTTCGATTTCTCTTCGGAGTACTTCCTCATTGACTATCAAATAAACAAGGCACAAAGAAGGACGGCACTCAGCCTCCGTTATTGATCGTCGTTCTAGTTTTGCAGACCGAAGATTGGTTTATCCAGAATAGCTCTCCACGATATTCTGTCAGCTACTAGCCTCTTCGCAAATTTATAGTTCCCAACACCAATATTCTCCATTGTCAGTTTCTTACCTCTATGTCCCTCCTCTCCTACTGCCATTTCAAATAAATTCTTCACAAAACTGCCATTTTCAATGTGTGCCCTATTAGCTTCCCTCTTCTCCTGAGTATAGGTAATAGACCGCTCTTTCCACCGGTTCGTTGGAGTACTTTTGTATATGCGACTCGGTCTACCCATTTAATTTAAAAAATTCTTCCATAGCTCCAGATTTACATTGCTTCCATTCTTTTTTCTATGATAATATTAATGCCCATGTTTCACATTCAAATAACCTCTGTATTAAAATCAAATATATTCTATAAAGTTTTCGTTGCCTTTATTGAATTGAGCATTCTCGTATATGTCTTATTTCTATTGCACTTGGGTGAGATTGGAATCAGACATGTATAAAATATATATTGCGAAATATATGAAAAAATTTCAATAAGTACATGAAAATCTGTGGATGTAAATGTCCTTCATGAGTTTTTAGTGTCAAGAGTAATTTTGTAATTTATAAAACAAATGCAAATTTTTGGATAGCGAAGAATGCGAATTACTTTCTATGAAATTCGAAAAAGTTATGTCCGTAATTATTCATTGATAATCGGTGGCGGCGGGGTAAAGTCCTCGTCTGCCAACCCGGAGGTCGCTGGTTCGAATCCTGACTAGGTAGATTTTTTAATCTCTTTCAATCTAGGGCATGGGTGTGTGTGTTTCGGCCTTGCTAATAAAAATATTGTAGTGCCCACTATAATTGACATATTAGTGCTATCTGTGGACGATTGAAAATAATTTTTTAAAATATAGAGCACTAAACTAGAAATTATGTATGCATGCTTAATCTGATACTAAAATTTACCTTGTTCGCAATTAAAAATATTTTCAGACTAGATTGCTCGCTGAAAACAACATAGCTGCAATAATCAAAATATATATAGTGATTTATTCCTTCATTTTGCACACATATTTTGGGAACTAAAATAAAATCATAATTTTAAAAAGTGAACTCCTCATAAATGAATTGATTCTTTAACTTATATATACCACAGTGATCAAGCCGAAGGTTGGTATGTTAAGTGAGGGTAGAGCTCACTTAGTACTAAGCCCACGGCGTGTGGAAATTCACACATCAGGGTAGAGGGGCCAGTTCATTTCCCTGTGCCGCCTGTCGTTTCCCACGAAGATGTGGTACCATCAGCTTCGTGGGTTTCACTCAGCTTGTCCGGAGGGTCGTCACCCGGTCTCGAACCCGGGTCCCCCGGTCAGTATCCAAGCACTCTTATGGAACGAAATATTTGAAACCAAGATTGATAATTTAGGTTTAAAACCACATTTAAAGCTTTTATCATTCCATCGAACACCATAACGATAAAAGAAAAAAACAAAAATAAGGTTTAATATCCCATTTTTTCGCCTGATTTCCCGATTCACATAATCCCACCCTGTGGACTGTATATTGATTAAATTAATTTGTAATCGCAGGATCTCTCCCATAAAATGAATGAATCCCTAGTCCATGAACATGCATTTACCTATTTTTTTGACGAAAGTTCAAGGGGTAATCAACCGTGAACTGGAATCAAAGTATTATCAACCGTCCCAACGTAGACATGTAGAAATTCGCCATAAAAATTATTTGATTGACTTGGGTTTCTCTACCACTGAGTTTCCCAATTTCTTCATTGGGCAGGCCTCCTACCCAGTCACAAAATCAAGCTTTCTTGGCCCAAGAAAATTCTCGCGGCAGTTGACGCAAAACAGATGTTCCCACTAACGGTTAATATTGTAAGACAAGTAAGCAATTTGAGCTCAGAAAGCCGTGAGTATATTCCGAAAATAAAAGTAATAACCTACTTTGTCACTCAAAGGGCGATGACTTATTTCTTTGTATTTGAAGAATTTCCTACTGCCTAATATTCTAGAACGAGATACTGAGGCCATAATGATGTGCGATATGTAAAAAATTAGACTGATGTAAATATGCAATCTATATAATTATTGTAGTTACTTCACATAAATGACAAAGGTAAACAATATCTGCCTCTTATTTACGAGTAATCATTTTTTTGGCTCCGTGATTGAAAAAATTATTTTTATGGCATGTTTTCCCCTATCGATTTTTTAGTAATTTGGAAGAAAATAGAGGGGGAAATTACATTAGTAATATGGCACTATAGATTATTATTTGTAATTTAAACTTAACTGTAAAACCTTCCATTTGAAAAGTTTTACTTATTGGCTTCATTATATAGATTATATTAAGTATTTGTGGACGGGATCTTCAAGTCAATTACATGTTTAGAGGATTCATTAGACTTTTTCAGAAGAAATGGTAATATTTACCATGCATTAGAATTGACTATATATATTAAAGAAGAATATGTTGATTAACCGTTTTAAATACCCCATGTTTATAAATAAAAACACTCCCGATGATGTTTTTTGTAATTTCTGTTACACAAATGTAGGTGTCAAAACGATGCTTCAACTTATAATTTAATTTTCAGTTATATAAATCCCAAAATATACTCCAATTATAAATAATAAGTAATAAAAATATCATGAATAGTTTAATTCCAAAATTAATAGTAAAGTTGTTTTGTGAGGTTCCGTAAAAGCGAAACTTGTTTACTTCATCGACTTTTAGTTCTTCTCAAACTAAAAGATGGGCCTTTTATTAATACGCTGAATTACGGAAAATATCTCGGGTTTATAAAACTTATTTAATAACACTTAAAAATTAAAATACATTTATTTAATTAATGATTTTAAATAATAATAATTAATTAATCATTATTATTTAATTTTGGGGACCAAGTTGAAACCTCGAAGGGATGGAGCTAATAAACTGTCCTCTGATGATTTTGTGGATAAATATATATTGGTTGAACGATCGCTAGAAAATGAGATAGGGTAAATAAAATCTATTATATGAGGATACTACTATTTTCACCAGATCTAGCTTATAACTGTGGTCATTTTTGAGATTGTTACTTTAAACTAAACCAAATGCCCGAAATTATGTTTCTTGAAACAATTTGAAAACGTAAACACCCATTTTATGACGACCTTTGCGATCAATCCCCATTTCATATTCTTATTCCCGGATCTCTCTACTTTGAACACTTTTTCTTACCCATTCCTTTCTGTCTTTTTTATCTTCTTCTCTCAGTTTAACAAAACGATCTTCACTTATTTCTGGCCCACCATTTGCTTTTTGAAAAAAATATAGTTTCTCCCTATTACCTTTTTTGGTTTCTTGAGTGTCTACTACTTGTTTGTGTACAGATATTTTTGGCATCATATTAACACTAATATGACGAAATGATTATCATTTGATATAGTACATGTTGAAATTGTGGAAATAATATTATCATTGCTTAATTCACTACGGTCATTTGATGTTAAACATGTCTAAAAAGCTACACCTGAATAATATTTCCCATTCTACATTTCCATATAGACCCAAAATAAAGAAACTGAGAAATAAAATTAACTTGGTATTCTATGGGTAATAAGTATTCTTGGTATTCTATAAATCTATAAGTAATAACTGTATTGAATGTTGTAAATTCAGGGATGGAGGAATCTTAAATCACTGTGCCATAACCTTTCGTCATTTAGTTTTAAGTTTTTAATATTATCAAAATTAAGTTTTCTCCGGCACTATATCGTATTTTTAATGAAATGCACACACGATAATAATGTGCTATATACAACATCATAATATTATATTTAGGAATTTATTTTACCATTATTTATTTTCTCATTATTATAAGTAACCCGTGACAACATTTTGTCATGCATCTAGTTCGAAGCAACAACTACCAGACCAGTCCTTGAGTTGAAAAATATTGTATAGACTCTACAGCTTGCTCATCCATCTCTCGTCACAGGAGCGACTGATAAAGAAGCTTGGACCGAATGCCTTCCCTTTTACTTTCAACTTCCCTGCAACGTCTCCATCCTCCGTGACTCTCCAGGCTGGAGACGATGACTCTGGAAAGCCACTTGGAGTGGAGTACTCCATTAAGACCTGGGTCAGCGACCACTTCGAGGACAAGGGTCACAAGCGATCCTCTGTCACTCTCGCCATCAAGAAGGTAATTTATATTTTTAGCAACGATGTTATGGATGATTCTGATAACTGTCATCTGATTGCACTCAACGTTTAAATGACCATATCTGAATATAGCTGACCGCCGGGTAAAAATTAAAGTCATAACGTAACGTATATATTCCCATACTTATTGCCTGCGTCGTGATCTAAAGGTATTTGAAGTTTCCAGGGTGATTTCTTAAGACAGAAAATAGTTCTACTCTCCTGTCAGAAATATTTTTAAAAATCTAATATAGGTACATGAAATATGCTCTAGAAATATATTTTTTTGAAAGTCTGTATTCCGAACACTTGATACAGCAATTATCGAAAAACTTCGTCCTTGAACCAAATGATTCATACATTCCTATCATATTCTGTATTAAAAATAACTTAGAAGCCATAGTCTTAAGGCTAGGACACAATTGGCGGGAAATGTTGACGGGAGCTGTTAACGTGACCACGCGTAAAGTATAGGTAACGGTTACCACCACCGTGTATGCGCATATTTGTACCTGAGGAGATGGCCAACTTTCATCTAAATACGACTCAGGTGCCCGGAGAGACAATCAGAGCATGCCAAGTGATACGGGAGCGAATATTTTCATTTTTCAATTCCTCTCTGCGCATGCGCGTCAACTTAAAAACTGCTATTTTGTCCGCTAGGTGAAATCTCCCGTATTACGTTTTCACGTGAACGTTTCCCGTCAACATTTCCTGTCAATTGTGTCCCAGCCATTAATTTGAATATATTTCCAGTCACACGATACATATTGGGTCACATTTAAATAAAAACAAAACTGGTTTCTGGTATATCAAGTAATCACTTCTCACAATTTTATAGATAGCCCAATTTCTGAAATTGAATAGATAAATTTATTGTTTTAATATGATAAAAATAAATTGACTGGGAGACATTCGAGCTAATGAGTGCAATACTCATAATGTAGCCAAATTACATTTATATTACGTTCTTAGGTAAGTAGCATTAATGTGGTTTTCCATATCACCCAAAAAAGGATCAGGGGGAAAATCAGAGTATTCTACCTCTATAATTACTCATAGTCTGTTTCAGGTGTTCAAAATAGTATTGAATCTGACATGGTCTAAATTTCAGAATTTATTGAACTAATTCCAAAATCCCACTTCATTCGCATGGAAATAATTTTTATTCACTTTGAATGTAAAATATTTTCTATATAAAAATATTCTAAAATAATATATACTATATTATAGAGTTATATTTCTAAAATAAACCTAAAACTTCAAAATATATTTTATGGTATAATCTTTGAAGCAGTAATAAAGGGTTTCTAATTTCAATTACAATTTTAGACTAAAATTTGACTGGAGATTATGAAAATAAAGTTTTCTGAGGAAAAAAAATGAATGGATGTTACAAAAAAATAAGTTATACGTTTTTGACCATTAGCATTGATTTTCCTGTAACAGCTATTTTCTGGTCAACCCCATGTCTCTAAATGTGAATTCAGCTTATGAACAATAAACCAGGATTTTGAAACAAGATCTCGATTTCATCGAATAATTACCCACTTAAACCATAATTTTCATTGATAGAAAAGGTAAAAAAAATTGAGTTTGAGCAATTTTAACTTGCTATATTGTTTCTATAAGCTTCTACACCTCATTCATTTCCGACGAAAAATGTATGTTTTTTTTGAAAGATGTTTTGTCACCAGAGTCCACTCTATTTGGTTTCTTAACTTTCTATGCACACCGCTCTTTATCACAGTTGATATTACCAGTGGAAGTTTAAGTGTATTAGGTATATAGAGAGAAAGAGATAGAGAGAAATAGAGAGCCACCGAGATTTCCCTAATGCTCACAACGCGATCAAAGAAGACAGCATTACAACCTTAGCAAGTCGGGACTGACGTAAGCAAAACCAATAGGAAGAGGAAGGACTTTTTTCAGCTCCACATGAAGGACTCAAATAGCGGTCAGTGCAACTATTCAAATGGAAACGTAGCTCAAAGAGTCGCCAAAAAAATGGGTGGGGGG
>WURS02000015.1:10146441-10176095 GCA_011762765.2 Rhinocypha anisoptera | reverse complement strand
GATATGATGTTCAGTATAAAAACAGCCTTCACAGATATACTAAATACATTAAATAATCACTTCCTACCTTAAGGATTAATTTGAATGTATATGCTACCCAGGTACTTGCTTAAGGAATAGGATTATATCAACCTTTTTCCCACATACCAACATCACTATAGAAATTCACTTAAACTGAAAACAATTATTGTATAGGACAATTTTATTATAATAGTTGTCGATTGAAAAAACTAATCCTATTGATTCATTATAGTTATTACAATATATACATCGTTTTAAGCTTTAAATGTGTTATAATATATATTTCCAAATACCATAGAGACGTATTAAAAAGTTACTGGAAAAATAATGATTCCCTGTCCATTTATAAGGAAGTTAAATCATAGAGTCTCAGAAGAAAGAAACATGTTCTGCGAATGCCACACTAGCTAAAGAACATATGATGTATTTATCTCTCCTAAGATTACTTAATGTGTCGAATGTTCTATTAGAAAATAGACGACATGTATCTTCTAGACGAAAATGGATGCTTACATAAAAAAAAATCTTCTGCCTATTACAATCTTTATCATTTCTACGTTACCACCAACAGTTGCAGTATGCTCCGCCAACCCGTGGGAACCGTCTTCCAAGCTCCCTTGTTTCCAAGGGATTCACCTTCTCTCAGGGAAAGATCAACCTCGAGGTCACCCTTGACAAAGAAATCTACTATCACGGAGAGAAGGTCTGCCCTAACATCATTATCACCAACAACTCCCGAAAATCTGTCAAGAATATCAAGGTAAGGTTGATATTGATAGAATACCTATTTAGAAATGTTTGGTAAAGTTTATACTTTTTCAGCTTTCGTAACGTTATTTCCTTCTTTCTGTGTCTGAGAAATCTGCCAGATTTTCTCAGGCACAGAAATCACCCTTGATGATTTCAGTACCTCAAGCAGTTTTTCTAAATTGTATGGAAATAAATAAGAGGTTGGTGTATCTGAGCAAATGTTTCACTAAAATGCTATTCATACTATTTTCAAATTTTGATGCTTCATGGATGCCATATTTTATTTTGAAAATACAGCACATTAATGTGTGGAATACATTTAAGAAACGCTTTTGAATTAAGTATGGCGGTATTTGAGATCAATAGACTACCATAATTAATATTTGTTATTTAAAAAACAAGAATAAGTATTAATGAATTTTGCATTATATGAAAGTTGAAATTACTAAGTGTTACTATAGTTGACTTACGAGTGGAAATGATTCGAAATGTTGAAATAGTAATTTAAAATATCCTTCTTCTAAAGTGTATCCTAATGAAAATGATTGGATGCTCATTACACTCGGAATAGATCGAGACAGAGGTACATATACTGATTGGTGGCATCAACCAAAAAATTACAAGTTGGTTTATATGAGAATTTGATTCTTTGAAGATTCCACCCTAAGGCTGTTTTCAGCTATTCGATTTTTTCAACGCGTATTCCTTTCCGCCACATTTCCCAAATCAAGGTCTTCGTCGTCCAGCACTGCGAAGTGACTATGGTCAATGCCCAATTCTCCAAGTACGTGGCCAGCCTTGAGACCCGTGAAGGCTGCCCCATCACCCCTGGAGCGTCCCTCACCAAGTCCTTCTATCTTGTGCCCCTGGCATCTTCCAACAAGGACCGCCGCGGAATCGCATTGGACGGACACCTTAAGGTTGGAAGCTCAGCTAATTGCAGAATACAATTAGCCCTATTTTTTTCTCCAGGCCTCAATATTCAACGCTTCCGTAACAAGTAAACAATCTTAAGCTATAAATGATCGGTTCAAGGAATGCTCAATTCTCTCAAGAAAGACTTGGAATTAATTCTCACGCTTCACAAATTGCCTTACGATTCAAGATTAGCTTAACACCACCATATGATGGGAACAATGGATACTTGATTCATTTTCAGTTATATAAAAGTATTATACTTGCAAAAGAAATGAAACGTTAACCAGATTCATCGATATTGCTTCATTATATTCATATAGTCCTTTCTTGTACATTTAAAACCAATATTTTAACGTACTCGTTAGTAATTCATGTATCAAATGTAACCTTAAATGCCCCAGTTCACCAGAAAAAACCTGCGTGAGTTGTTGTCAAGAATGACTTTTATCAACTCATTTAAAATTATTGCAATAATAAAGTCCCTTGGAACGAAACAGAGCTACAAATTCAATCTTACGATAAATACGCCATTACTGGCCGTAAATTTGTATGATGCAGTTTTGAGAATGAGCTTAGATTTATCAAAAACTCGTCATTCCCTAGTTTTTATGTTGGTGAACTCATTTTTTCCCTATGTTTTTTGAGACATACTCAAAATTATTTTATCCTTTCCAAGTGAAGGTATTAGTACCAATAAACATTATTTTATGATTTTCAATCCGATCACAAAATCACAAGTTTCTTAGCGGCTTTGTATTTTCATCTCTACAGGACGATGATGTGAACTTGGCCTCCTCCACCTTGGCCATTGAAGGCAAATCTCCATCTGAGGCGATGGGTATCGTCATCTCTTACTCACTCCGAGTTGTTCTGAACTGCGGCGCCCTTGGAGGAGACCTGCAGACTGATGTGCCATTCAAGTTGCTCCACCCAGCTCCAGGTAATACGAGTTTCAAAGATGACTTAAAGGATATGGGAAAGTATGGATCTAGATAAGGATTTAAGAAATCATAAATCTGAGAAACTTGAAGGGATACTTTAAACAAGATGATTTATAAATTGTTAATGGTAATCCCGCAGTCATCAGGCTGGAAATTTTTAGAATGAATTTCAATTGATTTTTTTGGGATATTTTGGTTACACTCCATAATATTAGTAAAATGTCAAGTAATTCCAACTTTAAATTCCATTATGAAAATAAAATACACTAGGTTTAATTCCACAGAAGTGTTACGAACAAATCAACCGGTTTCAACATTTCCAGTCATTATCTAGAGTAAAAGTCAATTATCCACCAAGTTACCTCGCCGAAAATTGGATTTATGTATATTCTATTGTTACAGATTTCCTAAAAATATTAAATATGGCCTGATAACTTTCAGAGTTATATTTATCTTTCAAATTTCATTTCTGTGCTATTAATAGTTTATAACTTTAAGTTATAGACGACATGAATAAGACAAGATGGCCCCTAAAAGCAAAGAAGGTCGTTTATTTTTTAAAAAATAGACGAAAACGTTGACCTGGCTCCTGATGCACCAAGTTTAAGGGTTAGGATTCACCAATTAGAATGATTAATCGGAAAGGAATACGACGGGCCATGGGAAATAATTCTCTTTTAATTTTAAATTTCTTAAAAGTCATAACCTTCAACCCTCAAATCTTCAAACCTTCAAAAGTGGCTAATTTATTTTGTGGACTAGAGTAGATCAATGCGATATTTTATGGACCATTAATTACTATGTAAAACAGGCAAAAGGAACAGTTCATAAGAAGGTCGCAAGTTGTGGACTCGTATGCATTGGAGCTACATTTTGTCGAAACCGATACCTTTGCTACAACTGTCATTTAATCGTCCTTGTTTTCAGGCACGGATGAGAACGTAAAGGCAACCGCCGAGAAGAAGGCCAAGTCGATTGAGCGCTCCCGCTACGAGAACTCTCACTACACCAACGACGACGACGACAACATCGTCTTCGAGGACTTCGCTCGACTCCGAAAGGAGGCGGCGGAGTAAATCTAACAACCGACAGGATACCAACCCAAAAAAAACCTACCAACCACGACGACACCAAATGTGGAGGTGGAGAGAGAAATAGGATGAAGGAGGGAGATTAAAGAATAACATCAACTCTTAATCTTCCTAAAAGAGCACCCTACCAATTAACCTTCAAACAAAATCTCCTCCTTTCTATCTCTTCCTTCCGAAAACCGGAATAGCCTCAAGCAAAAACACTTCTGCCCTAGGAAACGACGCTGTCAAACTTTTAAAAAAAATTATAAAAGCGAAAAAAAATCAAAAAGAAAAAATAAGTAAAAAAATCAAATCCCCTCGAGGTAGGTTCCTCCTCGTGGTGAGGGGGGGACGCATGAGGGTTTAATTCATATACACGATGGGATACTGGCGGGAGGGAACTCGATTATAGCCCGGATGGTATGAATGGTTGCCCGCAGTCGATGGAAACATTGCCCTTGAAACGTATGTACGTCTTTAAAATATAATTATGAGCTTACGCTCAATCAAAGACGAAATGAAAGTAGAAATTGTTACGATAAATGTAGCGAGAGGGTGTCATATGGCTTCCTTCACCGCGAATGACCCACGCATTCACGACTGACAAACCGAGAATCACGCTCCATTCTCCCCAATCAATCTCACCGACCCGCCAAGGGTAATTGCCTCTTGCGTGCGGAACGCCTACACTGGGACACACTTGCAAATTCGATCCGAATATAAAATATGTGAATATCCGGATCGTTAAAACACACATTTCGTAACTATGGAATATGATGCATAAATTATATGGTTCCAATTCATTCAATTGTTATGGAAATGAGAAGGACGATTAAGTGTTTATGAATATCGTCGTCCTGCGAAATTTTTTATGTTAAAATGTGAAAATTTGTAAAGTTTGTCGACATAAAAATAAAAAAATTTAAATAGAGAGCCCTTGAAATATTTTTTCATCGAATCACTGTACTCACCCTTTATACTGATGATAATTGGTAATATATGAGCTACAGGTAAGTTATTGATGAATTCCACCTAGGGAAAATTCACCAAGTCTTAACGATAAGTCCCACTTCATTCCTTTTTACGTTTTACCCTTCATCATTCTATCTATAATCCTTGTTATTTTACTACTTCTTCCCTGCTTATGTAGTATAATGGCCTCTACATCTTAATTAGGTTTTTTAACCCAATAATTAGATAAGTTGAGATGATAAAATAGAACGAATAGCTCCCTTTTCCCATAAGTATTTACGTCGAATGTATACAAAACGGTCACTTCTGCCACAGTTATGGGCATATAGGTTATATTTTTATTAATATTAATAAAAAAAATTTTCAATGCCATATCGTATTCTAACACTTTTCTCTGCTGTTTCAATTTTTTTGCTATCACTTTTTCAGTTTATTTTTTGAACAAGGATAAGTTACAACTCTCATCCCACAACCCATCATCACACAATATTCCTTCCATCCAATGTTCCAAAATCCTAATTATATCTTTTCCTTCGATTTTTTATTCTTCCCACCACAATACTTAGCTTTACCCACATCTCAAGTCTCCAATTTACTCTCCTAATTCTTTCACAAAGAACAAGATTAAGAATCATAAAAATCCACTCTCCTGTTATATTCTTTCTTCTTTTGGCAAATACTTCTGTAGATAACGAAATTCTTATAATGTCATTGCTACTATGTCCGTTCTCCTCTGAGATATCAGCTAAATAAATAGTTTTCTACCTGCTATAACTCATGCGTCCCTAGTCTGATATTTAAAGTATTTTTTCTAGTTCTTGAAAATCTCATTACTTTCGTTTACTTATAAATAAGTTTCATCTCAAAATACTGAAATAAGTCTTAAAATGAACGTCTATAGTTATTTAGCATTCTAACTCACAATTCGGTCACCAGATATCCAACCAGCTATTACTACTAATTCAGTAACACTCAGAAGTTGAAGTAGAACAATTAAGAAAAATGACTGGGGTATTTACGCATTGAATATGATGCATTTTTTTTGTTCATAATGTTTGTCAAAAACTGAAATTTTATCCATTTTGTATGGTGTAAGAGTAAGTTTAAAATACAATCCTCATCATACTTTATCAATCCGAAGACTTGTTTGAAGCAGCTCTCCAAGCTATCCTGTCATCTAATGGCCTTTTCATACCTCCGGAGTTCCTGAATGGTGCTAGGTGAAATATTCTAAGATGTTCTTCCATGCGCTTTTAAGCACTTAAGTTGTTAAATGGAGATTAGTGTTTGAAAAATAAAAATCATTCCATATGTGCATACAAGGATGAATGCCTGGTGTGAATTATTGTAGAAAAGTATTAAAAAATTAACTCACTTTTCTGTGTAATAATAAATACTAAATAGAATAGCTTCAGAAGTAAAAGGGGGATAGAGATGCTTTTTGTAATTTATGTTCGATGTTTAAATACCATAATCTATATTAAAATTGAAAAATCCATCTCTTTTCAACTGTTATCTACTAGACAATTAGTTTAAAAAACAGTTTGTTTGCGGGGATTGTGTAACATACATTTTGGTGAAATTAGTGGAGAATTGTGTGCATGCCTCCAAATAAATCTCGATAATTTTTTAATAACTATTATATTTCCACAAAAAATATTTTTTCCAATTTTTTGTGGAACTATAATAGTTATTAAAAAACCATCACTCTATCATGGAATTCCACCAAGTGGCGGCCTCCACAGTGAACTTTAAATCTCAATAGATTCTTTACTTAAAGCATGCCAATTTTGGAATATGGAGTTACTTTGTCAGACTATACTATGATAACAACTCCCTATCAAAGAGAGAGAAAGTACAAAATGAGATGTTGGACTTGTGCTAGTATGAAAGTGTGAAAGTATGAGGTTAAGGACAGTATCAAGAAGATGACATGAACACTGGTTTGGGAAAGCCTACTGAATGGAAGACAAATAACCCTGCTATGCAACATATATCTTTTGTTCATGGGGAAGGCTGCATAAAGAGTTTTCAAAAAGAAGTACATTGCAGATTTACCTTAGAAGATGTGACTATAAATGGAAGATATGAGATCGAACACTATCAGTATTCTTTTCTAAATAGAGGTTCCAAGGAATGGAATGAACTACCTAGAGAAGTTTTTCACCCCTCTTCTGACAATGTTAAATTTTTTAGTAAGAGATTCTATAGCTTACAAAATGAAATGTAATTTATCATTACCATTTGTATTCATAGTTATATTGTCATCATCTCCTTCATGTAGATATCATAATTGGTATTTTTTATTAATATTCAATTTAGTATTCGGTTGATGCATCGTGTATTGTATATATATTATTATGTTTGAGGGACAAGCCCTACCTTGCCACCTAGCTGCCAGCTAAGTGAAAAGCCATTGCATACGTAAATAAATGATTTAAAAAATTTTAATTGAAACAATCCTGAGAATTTTATCTGAACGTATGGCCATGAAATAATCACGATTCCTCTGTTCATAATAAGCTGAGATTTATTGGGAGAAATGAAAGGTATAGTACTAACTGTCTGTTAGTATCTGTGGAAGAGTAAAGAAACAAATGTAAAGAAGTAGGTAGGGCCACTATTTCTGAAGTTATAACAGCCAAAACCTGGATCAGTCGTGATGACGATCGATATCCATACCAAGATCTCTACGTCACATGTTAGCAGTCACGCGAAACATTCAGAGCTTAGAAGGAGTTACCCAAAGGAACCAAAATTGGATCGAGTGACATACAAAAGAAAGAAAGAAAATTAGGAACTATAGTCCTCCACGTATTCCTTACACCAATTAAAGTGCTGGAATGCGTACATCTTTGTTTATTCCTCCATATATTTCACATGCAAGATGATATAAACTTAATTTCGACCATTGTTATGGATAAAGTAAGTAAAGAGTAGCGTTTACGAAGTTGTGCGAAAACGTCAACCTGCTCCTCTTGTCCCTGTCAGGCGTTAAGGGAGGGGATTTGAAGTTAAAAGATTCTGATGAGAGAATATTTAATGTTTTTATTAATATATATAATTCCTGTAACTAGTGACAAGTGAAGGTGAAACTGGACTTATAAAATTTTCAATCACCTACAAATCTACAATGAGGTGTGCTTGAGGAGATGTGGCTGAACTGAAATAATAATGCCATTACTGAAAAAAAAACACTTGTGAACACTCTCCATTTAGAAAAATTCACACCAATTAAGGTCCCAGAATGGTATTGCTCCTCTTTGAAGGTCACTTTTTCAAAACGTAACTACATTTACATCATGCCGACCTCGCCGTCAACATGATAAAGTTTCAAACATGATGGGGAATTATTTCCGAAATTTTCTTTGGTTATTCCACTTACTTCCGCGGAAAAAAGAACCTTTTCAACTTTTCAAGGTTATTATATATATATATAACTATTATTATTAGTTACATCTAGGCCCTGTTGGATCGAGCAAAGCATTATGAATACTTTCTTAGTTCCTTTCTCATCTTCCACACTTCTCTCATTCTTTCTCCGTGAATTCTCTTTCTCTCTTCCGTCCACTTTGTCCTTGTTTTGTTTGGATCTCTGGCATCACCTTCCACAGGTGTATATTATTTCTGTTTAGAATTTCTGTATGGTCTATCTTCGCCTTTTCTAGATCAATTTTGGCTTGGTACATCATGTTGTTGCTGATTTTACACCTTGTACATATGTAGTGACCTTCGTGATAAGTCTTGTCGGTGGGAATCTATTGATGTTCGAAAAATGTCAGTTTTCTTATGTATATATGTATATATATATATAGACATACACACACAATGGAAGACGCTGAGGAGCACACACTATATAAACTAAGTCTATAGGTAAAGATGAACACAAAAAAGGACACTTACAAGTATTTTACATTTCGACAGATCATCTTGTAAGTAAGTGTCCTTTTCTGTGATCATCTTTACCTATAGACTTATTTTATATTATATTGTGTATGTATATATATATATATATATACATACACGAACTTTTAACCAAAACATTGAAAATAATGTACATAAAATACATCTCACTGGAAATGAGTAGGTTATTTTGTTTGTATTTTAGGAGGTGTCATCGAACAAGGTGAACGAGTGACACACACGCATACATTGTCTTATCGAATTCAGCTAATATTTTTCTGACCTGGTTAATCGCACATTGATTAAACCTATCTCATATATTTGAACAGTATACTTCAGGATGAGATGGCACATATGTCTTGGAATTAAATACTTTCGAGACCTTGCGAAATTTGAGTTGTAAAACCTAAGTAAAGGACTATTTAATGGTAATAAGCGTAAGGGTCTGAGAGAATAGAGCGTTGGAGGACCTTCAACTATGCCAAATCTATTGACGATATTGTGAATAAGTTCGGGAGGGAAAAGAGAGAAGAACACCAAAAGCCTTAAGGAACCCTTACCGCTGAAAGTCATAGTGGACCTTCGATTGAATTAACCGTGCCGCCTGGTTTCCCTTGGGACACACACACCAATTGGAACATCGATCGGTGGCACCACAGGTGGCAAGACGTGTTTCGCCCAAATTAAGCCTTGGAGAGAAAGGCGAAACCCAAGGGGCCCAGTGGGGGGATGCAGGGATGGGAGGGAGGTGGAGGAGGAGGCGAACGGAGGGGACCGACCCTCGGATAAGGAAGGTTTCGACAGGACACGGTCGCAAAGGTGACCCCCATAGTGAAGGGGAGTGAGTTTATGGGGTGGGCCACGAACGGGAGGAGGGGAAAAACTCCTTATGACGGAGTAAAGCCCGACATGTGCAATCCTGATAGAGTATAAATACAGGGCCGCCACAACCAGCCCCTTGATACGGTGTTCGCATTTCGGCACGAAAAGTAAAACAAGGGAAATTTGTGTCAGATTTTACTCCTGTGAGTACCTGGAGACGCTTCTCTCTCTCATCACTAAAGAATATATGCTTGTCAAGACGTATTTTCTCGATTTTTAAATACTCCATATTCATTTTTCTTCTTTCCGATTGATTTTCGGGGAAAAACAAGCTCACATTTTGGGCAAGTGTCTATTACATTTCGCTTCAGAGAAAGTAAGACTTAACTGTGTTCAAGAGATACTGACTCGGTGAAGGAGGCTTTTCTTCCTATTTAAATCGAGGAAATACGGTAATGCTTCCGTAATTTTAACAACTCAATTTATTGCATATCTAATTTTTCAATGTAATTCCTGTTTCTAGGCAAGAAGGAAATTAAATAAACTCAAGAGCAGGTGAGTGCTTGTCAAATGCCATGCTCTTGCTTGAATGCTTCACCCCTCTCACCTTTTACTGTATGTGAGAGGAGGAATGTTTCCGTCTTTTTCAAATAATCATAGAGGTTTCTCTCTTTCCTAGGCAGGAGTAATCCAGTTCCCATTACCAGACATGATACCTTTCATCTTTCTAATATTTGTTGTAGCAGTAAAGGTCTTCAAAAAAACAACACCGAACGGTAAGTCAATTACGATAATATTCACAATTACGATAAATCGACTTCAGTAACACTAATATTGAATTGAAACTTTGTAAGTACTTGGTTTCCCCACATTTACTTTATTTTTCACTACCCAGGTTTTATTCAAATTCAACATCATCAGGTGGTGTGGAGCCACTTGGTGATACTGAGTTTCACTGAAATCCGTGAAAAGAAATAAAGGAAATATGGGAGAGCCCAGTATAACTTTTCATTTCATGATGAAACTTTTCCACAAAGTTACTCCGGAGACAATTAATTATTGATATTTAAACATGCCCAAGTTTCTCAAAACAGCTAAATTAAAAACGATTTTCGATTGTTTTCCATGCATTTGAATGTTTTTACGCATTTTTTTGGAAACTTTGATTTGAATTAAATAACCTCAGTAAACGGAGTTTCTAAGACGTATAAATTATTACTTCGTGCCTTTATGATTTATATAAAAAACAACTTCCATGAAGCTGTTATCAATTATAAAAATATTTTTCCCACCAAAATAATAGCGTCTTTAGTTATTTATCAACATCGATACTTTAACAATCATCACAAAATATCCCTCTTTCATGCGACCGGTAAGGTGAGTTTCAATCATTGAAGTGTCGGCCTACCCTAGGAATCAATTATTCCATTCACTTTCTTTCGTTTAATTTTTTAACACTGCTGCAAAAAAATCTAATTGATATTGTTTTATCCTTTGCGCGAATGTAATCCCTCTAAAAGTTATCCGTAATTCATTTAAAATTTTAATCGATTGAAAGCTAAACAGAAAGAAAGAACTCACCCATTTGCCAGTTCTCTCTTGAAGAGAAGATCTGTAAACATTCATGCACGTTTTATGTGTTAAAATTGAGTATATCTAAACGAAAATTAGCATAGGAATTTGCAAAAGTGCCTCCTTGTAAAAGAATTCTCTATCCAGGGAAGCTTACCGTCTATCTCGGGAAGCGAGACTTCCTAGATCACCTCGACCATGTTGATCCAATTGATGGAGTCATTGTCGTCGAGAGCGACTATTTACGAGGACGCAAGGTATTTGGACAGGTAAGTGTTGTTCCTAAACCATACAATCTCCATTATTTCTCAGAATAAATAAGTTGACCTAATGATGGCCTTGTTTGAATAATCTCCATTCTTTTACGTATCAAATGCACTGCTTACCACTACGTACTTAACATACTAAATGCATACGAATATTCATTTCAAAAAAGTTTCATAGAGCCTGATTCCGAAAAATATTAAGGTTCTGTTAGATAGACTCAGTTTGATGTGTTTAAAATTAGGCAATAAATGCCGTACCTATCATTTCACCATCTTCATTTGATGAGTAATCGATTATTGATTATTCATGTCATTAACAGTTAAAAAATGAAGTAAAAGAAAGATGTAAATCTAAAGATTACTATTCTTTGTGTTAGAGCTGACTTACAATTTATCTACATCAATCTTACTCCATTCCATTTAACTGTGGAGTCTGCCGTTGATATTTCTCAAAAGTTACATTGGATACCTACTACGATTAACCAAACACCGTTGTTATCAACACTTACACTCACTTCCTCTCACTTACTTTAACAGCTGACGACGACATACCGCTATGGCAGAGAAGAAGATGAGGTGATGGGGGTGAAATTCAGCAAGGAACTTGTCCTTGCAAAGGCACAGATTGCCCCTTCAAGGTCTAAACTTGAATTGACACCAATGCAGGTAGGACTATAAGTTTCACAGATAAAAAATTCCATGCCTTTAGGACAATCTGGTACAAAAATTCTCCCTGATAATATAATACATGATGAATTAAGAAATACGGTGAATTTATTGCAATGGTGTTCAATAATAATCCGTCGAAATGCATAAGCTAATTGGTTTTTTGTCTGATTTCTTCAGGAAAAACTATGCAAGAAGCTTGGTGCAAACGCCTATCCATTCACATTCAACTTTCCGGCGACTTCTCCCTCCTCCGTCACCCTCCAAGCAGGAGAAGATGATCAGGGCAAGCCATTGGGAGTGGAGTACGCAGTTAAGGCATACGTGGGCGACGAAAATGATGACAAAACCCACAAGCGATCCTCCATCGCTCTCGCTATTAAGAAGGTTAGTATGGCTACATGCCCACACCCTCGTTACTACACTGTCGTGTAGAAACTATTCCTTTTTAAAATGCATTTGTCGTGACCGAAGTTCTGGCCCCCTCTCTTCCGAGCTACAGGTGCGCACAACATTTATATGCTCAACGGGGTCAGAGCATCTGCCCATTGTGTTAAACGGCATTTATGCTTGATAAACCAGGCATCACATTAATGTAACTACGTTCGATTAATAGTTATTTCAAAATAATTTTACGGTGAATTTATAAATAACGGATTATTGACACCAGTATGCGATGCTAATGTTGGTTTCTAAACAGAATTGTTGACGAATGCTCTCTCCAAGATAATCTTTTCATGAGCAAGAGCATAAGTAGAAAGTCATAATGAACATGAAAAAATTCTGTGTACATTACACCATAACATCTTCGAGGTATCAATAATGGTAAAAGGACCAGTAGTTAATTGCAATTTATGATGCATATATATATATACTCATATACATATATATATATATATATATATATGCATCTTTTATGCGATATCATAGATCTGGTAGATTCACTACTGACTATGAAATATCCAAAACTACCTGACCGAGTATACATTACCAGAGCATTTATTAGCGCCTGAGCACCTGAGAACAGTATAAATTACCAGCATACATTTATAGTATAAGAAACGCCAAAAACACCCGCTATCTTCACGTTAAGAAATAATTCTAAGGAAATTTACAAATATCTGAATTTTACTCAGGTTGAGGAGTCGCATTTGTATAAAATTAACCAAAATTTTCCCTCAGTATTTTGGCTGAGGAGTACTTTTCTTCAATGGTTCCCTTCGGAAACTACTCAAGAACGGATTATCAATTATCTTAACAGGATAAAACTGGAAGGTGAAAGTTCAGGAGTGTTTTGAATAAAAGAAGATACTTTTAGCATAAATACGTTGCGTAACAGGAGATATGAATGCGGAAGAGAGACGTCAGAAGATTTACATTTGCAAATGCGATCTGACGACTTATTCCTCAGGAAAGCAAGAGCTACTGAATATGCACGTTCAACATGTTTCGTTGGGTGAACCTTGGCTTCCAGTCTCTGATGAGTGCGAAATTTAGAGAATGGAGTACGTACTAAATGGGAACTCGAAAATAATTTTTAATGCAAGAATCTCGGGCTGGCGGACATTTAACGTTCTTTCTCGGGCTCAGGAAGAGAGCAAATCCTTAACAAGACTCTACTTGAGAACACGGCTATCACTAACCACATTGGCAGAATGGACTAGAACTTCAAATAGATGGGTTTTTAACGCTAACTACATGAATTTCAAGCATTTCATTTCAAGCAGAAAGTATTCAGCATTCTGTTGATAGCCAACGTCTACGCTTGCTTTTCTTTCCGAGGCAGAATAGTGGGGCCGTTTTCATAGGGAAAGAGGGAGGAGTCTGAGGGGCCTTTGTGAGTCCCATGCCTCAGTGTGTGTGTGAGTGAGGCTCAGCCGACGAAGCAATAACCTAAGTGCAAATTTTCGCCGACATCCTGCCTAACCTTGTTGAAGAGGGCCCTTCAATGAGTTTTTTCAAGTCGGGAGATCAATGAATTGAGATCGAGTGTCATAGCTGCACTTTCTTGGTACTCGCGTGATGAATTAGAGCACCTTTATCCTTATAGAACATAAAACTGAAATTTTCTTAAAAATTACTTTCATAACACAAAAGTATGACAAACGTTCGGCAAAGACCATAATCAAGAGATTGTTTTAGGAAATAATTATAGCAAATCATCGAAGTAGTTAAATTATTCTGGTCCCTTTCCACATTCTTTCTTCTGCCCTGCGCTTCGCGAACACGCAAAAATCGTAAGCGCACACCCAAAACCACACGCTCAATGAGGCAGGAACTTCAGAAATCTCACGTGTCTTGCTTGACATCACTACGCGAGCAAAATTTCCACTGATATCTTTTCAAGGAATAACAGGATTCATTATGCATTACCAACAGTAATAATGACATTGACTAAAACCTTCCATCTCTTTCATTGTGGCCCACAGCTCCAGTATGCTCCTTTGACCCGAAGCAACCGCTTCCCAAGCTCCCTTGTCTCCAAGGGATTCACCTTCTCTCAGGGCAAGATTAATCTTGAGGTTACCCTTGACAAGGAGATCTACTACCATGGTGAGAAGATCAGCCCTAACATTGTCATCTCGAACAACTCTCGCAAGTCAGTTAGGAATATTAAGGTAAGTGTGTAAAATTATTTCTGTGGTGGCGTAAGACGAGGTGAAATTGATAGTGTTCCATTGGATTACACATTCCAAGTGTTGGTACGAGTTAATAACTCATAGAGAGTAGTTATTGATAGTAGTTAGTTACCAGTGATAATAATTAAGAATAAATGGAAAACAAGGCTGACATTTTTTTTAAATTCACCAAAGAATATAGTCCTGTTCCTGGAGATTTAATGAAATCTGGCTAAATGTTAAGCATAAGATATTTAAATCTTACCTAATGAGGGATATGAATTAAAGGTAAACAAATCGCTATAAAGCGAAACCTTGAAGATGTATCAGAAGGGTTTAAACTAATTAATATTTTGAATTCACATTTCCCCTAGATAATGTTGAACAACGAAACTTAATGTATAGCGCAGATTTAAAATTCAATAGTTTTGTACGTGACATAATACAAATTTCTTGTCAATTATCTTAAATATGTTATCATTATTCTGATAACATTGAACAACAAACATCGAAAAACTGAATCAAATTTTGTTCTTCTCTGTGAACAGGTCTTCGTCGTCCAGCACTGCGAAGTGACTATGGTCAATGCCCAATTCTCGAAACACGTGGCCAGTCTGGAGACCCGCGAAGGGTGCCCCATTACCCCTGGAGCGTCCCTCACCAAGTCCTTCTACCTTGTGCCACTGGCATCCTCCAATAAGGACCGTCGTGGGATTGCATTGGACGGACACCTCCGAGTAAGACAACTTTGTGATAATGTAACTTCACGCATCTAAGTCTCCGCAAAATAAGTGGCGTTCAGATAAGTGAGAATATGTTTAAAGCTAACTCTCTATTGTAGTATTCCAATCACTTTGGAAAACATTTAATGGCTTCTTCCTCCACAAGCAACCATGGGAGAGAATTATTTCATTACCGTAAAGGCTTATTGGTATTTTACCGGGAAATTTATTTTCAAAATCCAGAGTAGTGAATCTTTCAAACGATGAATACGTAGAATCAAATCCCCAATTTTTAATACGAGATGGATCCGTTTGATATGAAAATAGTACTAGAAATTCAATTCATCGATGAATGATTCATGACGTAACTGTAGGATTTAAATCCAAAAAAAATTTGGATATAAACGAACTCAGTCGGGAACAATCGACAGTGAAAATAGTTTCACAAAAACACAAATTAGACTTTGTCAGTGATTTTAAAAATTATTCCGTATGCAAGAGGAGTCATCCATCAATGTCGGACTCGATAATGAATTATCAACGATCTTGCTGGAAAATGACACCAACGTTGACACCACCCTTCTTTTATCTTCCCAGGATGATGATGTTAACCTGGCTTCATCTACTTTGGTTAACGAGGGAAAAACTCCTTCCGATGCTCTGGGTATCGTCATTTCCTATTCCATCCGGGTGGTGCTGAACTGTGGAACACTTGGAGGCGAACTGCAGACCGATGTACCATTCAAGTTACTCAACCCAGCTCCAGGTAATCGCACGGATTCAATATTCTTTGATTTTGGAGTATCTATAGTGCTAAAGAAACAAAAAAACTCCCAAATTTTGAGTTGAAAAAGTAATTAATATCCAAAGAAACGACTTGAAAGGACTATGTCTGGCCGGATCGGTCGAGTCCTCTAGAGTCGTATGTAAAACGACATTCAATTTGTTTTTCCTTGTAGCATGTGGATCATTCGCTCACACATTCATATCCTCCGCAGGAACCATGGAGAGCATGAAGGCCCACGCCCTGAAGAAGTCGAAGTCCATCGATCGCTCTCGCTACGAGAACTCTCACTACACTAATGACGACGACGACAACATTGTCTTCGAGGACTTCGCCCGGCTCCGCGAAGAAGTCTCGGAGTAAACAGTTGTGCGCGAACACTGATGCAGCGACATCGCAAAAACAGGAGCAGAACGACAAAAAAATGAACCTCCCCAGTAACCAAGCCAAAAAGAAAGATAAACACCGGTAGCATGCGGATGCCCACCGGGATGTGTTTCGGTCCGAACCCCCAAGGAAGTAGATCTTTAGGAAGCAACAGCAAAAATTAAACAAAACGATAAAAAAATCGCAAAATAAAAAAACAACCCCTTGAAGTGGGTTCCTCCTAGTGGTGAGGGGGGGACGTTGGGAGGCCCAATATATAGACAAAGTTCCAAATAAAAACAAAAAGGCCTGGTGCCTGCTGAGTAATCGTGCGTTATCGGATTAACTGAGGAAGGTTTATTTAAAGATAACGAATATAAAGTCATCATTTTTCGCGATAATTTGGAAAAATGGAAGGATTAGATGGGGAAGCCAGTTAAGAGAACCATGGGTATTGCTACGTTTCGGTACAAAATGGGGAGAAGGAGTGGAAAAACTACGTCTATTAACTGATTCTTTGTCTCCTTTATCATGAGAATTTTGATGAAGTACTTGTCGTTCTCAACCTCAATTAACCGAATTTCGCGATTTCGATTTTCAGGAGTTCCGCGGACGTAGGAGTTTATTCGGCGGTACATAGGCATTGTCTCCCTTCGTGCAGAACGCCCATTGCATCATCATGTCGAAGTCTCCCTATTAAAGTTACAATCTTCTAAAAATTTCACCTAGATCAAAGGAATCTACTATTTTGGAGAAATTCTGTGATCGCGATGAATGAGTAGATCTGCCCGTTTAAATCGGTATGCAAAGAGAAAATAAAGAGAAAACAAAGAGAAATATTACTAGTAAAGTGAAGGTTCATAAATTAATACGCAGGATAAAGAGATATATTGCTGATGAAAAACTGAGAAGAATACATTACTTAAATTAGATCCATTAAAAATTACTTGAATTAGGCCTAAGAAACATCCAAATTCAGAAATGTTCTAGATGAATAACGCCCACTGAAGACCATAGTGACAGCTTTAATATGCACGTAAGTGAATTCACGATTCACAGCAAAAAGTGAATTAAAAGAAAGGAAGGTTAAGATATTATTAATGATTCTGTCGAGTAACGGTGGTAATTAGTTTTTGGGGCTATAACACATTTGCAGCTGAAGCATATCAGTGATTGTCTAAATCCTACTCCAGCAAGCATACCTGCCCCTAAAAATTCAGGCTTCATTAGAAATAATTCTACTGTGCTATACTAGGAAAAAATACAACAAAATGACTCACCTGGAACAACAAGTTATATCAACCTCATTAAAAACTGAGTTGGGAGCTATGGTGTCCATTTTTCCACATGTTGCTTGCCATCTTAATGTAACCCCGACAAAATGGAATAAATTAACAGTTCCTTTTCATTGGAGTCAATCACTGAAGGACCCTAGGCCCTTATGTCATTTGATAGGTTTTATACCAACTGCGCCACTACCAGCTCTCTATAAAGTCCAATGAAAAATCACGAGTGTAATTATAAATTTATTTATTTTATGTTTAATTAAGAACCTGTGTTTAAATTATGTATATTTATTTAAAGATCAACTTTGTTATCGAAAAAATATAGACTTAAGAAATATTTTGCCACCGTAATTTATATTTTTATGTTTATAAAAGTTTGTTTTATCTTATTTCTTTAAGAATAAAAGGTGTTAATGATATTTAAGTGTTAAATTTATTACAAATAGTACAACCTCCATTTTTGGCTACAAACTTAATATAAATAAATAAATATATATATCACATTCAGTACAATTTCTGTGCAGCATATTACACTGGACAATATACCACTCCTTAATATAAGAATTATTAACAATCACCGCTCTCTATGCCGTCCCGCTTCCTCATTTACCTCCCTTCCGGATCTACATCACGCCTCCACTCACCACCCTTCGTTTGACCTCTGCAATCGCATCTCGATTCTTGCCTCTCTCCCAATAATGGGTCCCCCACTCCACCTAAAAACTCTTGGACAAGCATTTATCCTAACGCTTTCGTTATATCTCCCCTCCATTACCAATGCGATACTATAGCCAGCCCTCCCTTCTCCCCTCATACCTCCCTCTCCTTCCTTCCACTCCTCCCTCCCCTCTCTCTACTCTTCCTCCCCTCCTACTCCCTACCACTCTCCCTCCTAACTAACCTTAACCCCCATCATCCACCCCTCCGATCCGCCTGCCATCGGTTTCTATCAGTACTATTATTAAACTCTTCATCCTTCGAAAAAGGTGTTGTGCGATCACCGAAAATATGTATATATATGTGTGTGCGTGTGTGTGTGTACATAGTAGGGTTTACTAGGGCTATGGTGCTAGGCTAGGTACGTACTAGGCCTATGGGGCTAGGATTTACCGGGGAGATGGGTAATGGAGGCGTTGCTCTCGGAAGATTCCCAAAGAAACGAAAGTAGGTAACGCAAGTAATTTTGCAGAGCGCCTGGAATCTTATCCGAAAACCATTCAGAAACACCCTCCGATCACTTTTTCAACGAACCAAAAGAATCTTCTACATAGGCAATGCTAATTTCTTATGGTATTTTATAGTGGCTACTGACTTCAAACGTCAGGCGGCCATGTTTTCGGCTACATACCTTCGAGGACCACGGCCGACATTTCTTAAATCTTAGTCTATTATTATATGACACAATCTACTTGGACAGGGAGAATGCTACTTATATTCATAGGCATCCTCCTTTAGAGGAAACACCCCTGAAAATATGGCACTTCTTCAAGAGATAGCTACCATCTTTGTCGATCGACGGAGACATTTCTTCGCCGGATCAATCAGCTGCTGACGGCCACGAGAAACCTTCAATAAATGCCAACTCTAATTTTTTTTTCATAAGAAATAAGACCTTCACATCGCAATGTGAGTGCTAGGGTCTCATTTAGGTCTATGTGCTAATTGATTTCATGGATTCCCCGTCTGCCTCCAAACCCATATACCTATGCCATTTTCCATGGGAAGTCCTGAAAGGATTTTCAAAACGATAGTGTGCTTATTTCAACACCTCACACAATAAGTAAATGCATCTCGAAGCACGGTTAGTTAACGTGTCTCAGCATATAACGTTTGTCTAATTGGTTTTGGTGACTGTTAACCACCTGATTTTTCAAGTATAGTAGTATTTTTGTTTATAAGATGATTCGACGGCTATGATAATTTCGCACCTCTTCAATTCATATAAAAAAACCCTATTGTTCAAGCACAACACCCATACCCTAGGCAGGTCTCGAACTCACGACCTATTAACGGTGACATCAAAATGCTGACCAGAAGGATAGTTAAGGGAGGGCTCATTTCTTTAAATATCTTTAATAAACGCGACCGCATCAGACCAGTCACTGGCCGAACCGGGATTGGATGATGGCCTAGATGTCGTCCGCCTGCAACCGTTGCCGCCTTCTGCGATAGGCGTAATCAGGTGTTGGGGTTTTAGTGAATATGGGCCAGGGTAAGACCCCGGTCGAGTATCACACTTTCCAGGGCCACCACCCTCACTGGGAGTGCATAAACGCATTTTCCCCACCACCTCCAAAAAAAAAAAAATTAGCCGGTAAGCATGCTACCCACTGACTAACCCGACCGGCCTGATTTTTCAAACTTGGTAGCCGCTTAAGACAAAATTTGCGGTATTTACAGCTCCTTAATAGATTATTGGATTACTGATTTTGAAGTTTAATATATGTAGTTCATGTATATGAGTCACAGGAGATATGTATATTGTAGGATATAGTAACACCCGATCTGCAATCAAAATAAGATGAAAACCGGAACTTTGTCAAAATGTTTTAAATTAACGCTCATTTGTTTAGGGATTATATATTTTCCTGTTATTTTTCTTAACAGGATCACTACCTACAATGCTCCTGGTGTGGAAATCCAGCTTTTACCCAGGTGCCTATGACACGCTGCTCAAGTATTCAAATTGCTGTGGTTTTGATGTTGTACTGGAACAGTGTCTTATAATCTTCAGATGGTACTCAGCAGAAGCTTTACATTTTTAAAATAGCTTTGGTTTCAAAGTTTAATAACTAATTAAATTAATAATAATTTTAAAAGTCGTGGTACCCGAACAAAGTTTATTTGACAGGTGAAGCAGTGAATGGTAATGTTCTCATAATATTCTCTGGCAATATAATTCACCAAGTGTTACAATTAAAAAATAAAATATTCACTCTAAGATACACTCTTATGTAAACAAAACATATTTATATTAATTATGAAATATTTACCTCGACCACTTAACTGCTAAGAATTCTTCTCATCATATTTCTACAAGGACCAATTTTCTGAGTCATATAGTTACATACTCCATATCAAAGCTATCCATTATCTTTTCTTTCCAACACAGAAAATCACTCAGCTTGGATTAGCTGAAGGTATTCAGAGGACTTGAACCAGATTTCTCAGATCCCACCAAACCACTGGGCTATCCTGACCTATTCTGGATACATATGTTTCATTAACTCAATTATTCCTAATTAAAATGAATAAATTAAATAAATAGGCATATGCATATGCAATTATTTTAAAATAGGAAAAATACAAATGTTCACATTATTTAGAGAAAATTTATTGTTAGAGCGTATCCTATTTCTTAACTATTGTATTTGGTGATATACAAGAGAGTAGTGCTAATCCTTTTATTCATTAATATACTTGGGGCAGCACTGATTGCAACAATTATACATAATGTTGATGTTATTTTTTATGAAACAACAAAGATTTTATGTTTAATGATAATTATTAAGTTTTCATTTTTCAATCTTTTATTAATTGAACCAGAATCTAATCTCTGCTTGTCAAATTGATGAGGCTTTCATTTAAATTCAATGGTTTTTCAGAAAGTGTTTTTAAAAATATTAACATATTCATAAATGCCAGCCAGGTTAGCTGAGTGGGTATTGCACTTGCCTGCTAACCCAAAGGTCATGGGATCTCTCCCAGGGCATGGGTGTTTTTTGTGTCAAACTAATTTTCCTAAATGATTGGTGTCATCAAGGGCATGCAGCTATAAAAATATTCCAAAACTACTTATAGCAAAGTGACCTCACATTAAAAAAAACTTAGGAAAAAAAGGTAACATATTCATAAATCTTACCTAAAGGTTTTCTATAAATATTTTTCCATTTATAATTCGAATACTTATCCTGAACTGCCCATTATTTTGTGCCATCCCATCAAATCTTTCAAACATCCCCTTCAGCTCTCTCCTTTATTATTTGAAACCAGAAAATTTTCTCAACCCTCTTTCACCACTTATGTGATTGTGGTGGATGTGAAGTGACAACTATAACTCGTTCACAAAATCTATAAAGTTGTTTTAGGAAGCCTTGTTTGCTTGTTTTATTTTATATTTGCCTAATTTCTCATTATAAAATAATATTATTAAAAAAATAATATTAGAAGAATAATATTACACCATGTTTCTATAGAAACAAGCATATCCACGAATTATAACAGTCATCGAACATATTGAATTTTTTACATTAATTTATTCTATGTAACCTTAATCAATAATAAACTCTATATACTAACTATATAGAAAAGGAAAAATATAACAGTAGGAATAAACCCTACTCCTATTTAGGTTTAAAACCTATAGGTATATAAGTATATACAAGTCTTAATTAATTATTACTACAATAATTCTTTAATCTTTATCATCAAGATTTTGTTGTACTACATTCAATAAGTTTCATTTGTGTGATTTCAAACATAAAAAATTTCCATGAGAAAAGTAACTTGTTCTCGAAGCATTTGATGGAGACATGATTGAAATACAGTATGCATTAACTTGTAGATCAAGTGTTAAAAGAGAACTTTGGATTTAAAACCAGCCAAGTTATTAAGTATGAATAGGGCCTTTTTGACACTGACACTTTCTTTTGAAACATTTTATATTCATTCCAAAACTCAGAGAATACAATTTTTGAGAATCACTATTAAAAAATATTATTCATGCCTATTATTGTATAAGCTTTCAAGATATCAAAAAATTAACTGTTGTGACTTGAATAAAAAACAAACATTTTTTGTAATTTTATAATGGACATCATCAAAAATTTTCCTCCAAATAGTTTCTCTAAGATAACCCTTCATAATTAAGTCTTTTTGCTGGCTCTTTTGTGATCCAGAGTCAATTTTGAGTAGTATAGAGGATATTTTTATTTATTCACTGCTACTATTAATCTTTCTCAAGTTTCACACCTTTTCTTTTTTTTCATAAAATTCACATAATCATTTCTAACCTTTTCGAAGTGGTTTCCTCTGCCTTCTTCATTCACGCAGAAACTTCTTTGGTGTTTGGTAGACCATGGGAATGTTATGAAGCAATCCACTATCATCTCATTATCTCAAGAGTTTAATGAGTCTGAGTATATTTCTTAATACGATTTTCATCTCCATTTCATAGAATGGCCACAATCCACACTGTCATTACAAAAAAATTGGATGATATTTGTATATAAAAATGCCATATAAATAATATATAAGATGGCATTTACAAAATGAAGTAGTTTTCTATTGATTCACTTGCCATTCTGTCTGATAGACATGCTGATTACTATGAATCTATTTAAAATTCTGGAGTTTCTTCATTTTATGCAAGTTGTTCATATGGTATAATATTAGATTAAATGCTTTTTTCACATGATGAGGTTCTTTAGATACAAACTTAGACAGGCAGATGGCATTCCTTGTGGAAATATGATTACTATAAAAAGAACTTAAAAAAAGATTAAAAGGTATTATTAATAATTAATTTCTAATAGGCAGGTACCTCATACACATGTTAAAGATCATTATTATTAACAACTCATATACAGAGCATTTGCAATAAATAAATATAATAAACAATTTCAAAATGAATTTGTATGTATATGCCAACAAAAGGTTATTAGAAATTTTCCAAAACTAAGTCAATGTAAAAAGCTTTCACCTTTATTTACCCTTTAATCAAAGCTTCCAGTTCACTTGTGAGTTGGCTTTACATTTTCTTTAAATTTATAAACATGCTCAACATCAATTAATTGTAGAACTTCAAGTCACACAATCTGAAATCCATGAACAATTCCAATCTAATGTAGTAGAAACCTTAAACATCCAAAATCCTAAATTAACTTATGAGCATTTAACAAAACTTTTTCATTGCCACCAATAGTGTATGTATAAATTATATACTACCACAAAATATTTATATATTTAAACATGTAAATGAATTGATATTATTGTATTTATCTTTTTATGTACTATTTTTACTATGGTACCTAATTAAATTACCTTGTAATAGGGAAATTTTTCCTGTAAAATAAATAATAATAATATCTTGAAAACTCATCTTGGATAACTTTTTTCATTCTTAATGCCACTGGTCAAGAATACAAAGAAAATATTTTGTATAGGAAAATAACCCAGCTTTAAGGGTTGCATAATATTAGCAAAGAATGCCTTAATTAAGTCCCTCTTCAAGAAATAGGATTCATTTTGTCTCCAATTGGTACCACCTCTATCTGGAGTTCCTAAACTGGAGATAATATAATTTACACAAATAATGAGGTGTTTGGTTACTATTTTTTACAAGGCCATCTAATATTTTCATTTCTTAGATCTCTCGTAGTAATACCTTGAAGGTTAATGGAAATAATACCTTTTGACCGCTGATTGCTTCATACTATCATCCACTTAGTTTTATTCTAAGGAAGCAATTAGATTATTATAAAGGAATTTTCTTCTAAGTACATGTAATAAAGAGGAAAAATTAAAGAGACAATAACAAAAAAAGTCAATATTACAAAGATAAATAACTTTATTTTTACATAGATAAATTAATTTTCACAAAACAATTATAAATGGAAAAAATACTTTTGTGCCTTATAACACTTAACTTCATTAATTTTGTGAAAACATCCATCCACTTTCTAGTTATTTATATTTCATAGTAAGTTATTGTGCAGTCATACCAATCATGGAAATCTGTTTCCAAAGAGTGCCACACTTTTGGACACACCAAAATAGTTGTGTTTTGGGCTGTCTGAATGGTTTCCCTACTCTAGGGTTTAAATAAACCATAGCAACTGTTATTAAGATGATTTTTACAATGACTTATGGTAATTATAAATATCACAGTCTGGCAGAGGTTTAATAACAGTAATTTTTGTTTAAACATTATTAATGCATTTAATAAAAAACTGCAACTAACGTAAACATGTACATCAAATGCTTTGGCTTGTGCATTATAAGTATATATAGACAAATAAAATAAATATTTCATGAGAAAAATTAAACAATGAAATATTAACTAACATGAACTAAGATACATGAGTGGAATTAATCCAACCATTGCAGTTTCAGTATGGGAAATGTAAAACATTTCATTTTTATAAATTAGATAAGTTACTACATTCACAATATTTTGGAGGAAATACCTAACAGCAACACATTAAATGCCACTATAAATAATCAAGTATGTACCTATTGTCAAAATACTACCATTGAAGGGAAACTTAAAAAATAGGTAGTAGGTCCGCTTTACCACAGAGCACACAAAAACTTCTATCATAAAGTTGAAACATTTTTCAACTTCGGCTAAAAACTACCCATTTTCACAATAAAATAACATTTTTAATTTGTCCCAATACTTGTTTAAAAAATAGTTATTAATCTTAAGCTCGTTTTACAAAAAATTCACATATGTTATACAGAACTTCTCAAGTCTTTCCTCTGTGATTACTGCTTCCAAAAGTCTTCATTATAATTGGGAATATGGAAAGAAAGAAGTCAAAAGGAAGAGGTAATGATGACAACAACCAAGGGTTTGTGATATGGGATCGGATTTAAATGTGGATTCAAACACTTAAATAGAATTTCTACCATCGCATAAAAAAACTAAAACCTTCTAAATGTAGAAAGGGGAAACAGCAGTTAACATCAGTAGAACTATAAGTTGACTAGGGGCATTGTGAAACCCAAGCCTAAAATTTCTTTGGCCCGATCTTTTTCTGGTATTATAATACTGAGTGAAACCATTATACCATTTGTGTAAAAAAAATTAAGCTCAATATTCATTGGAACTGATGTAGTTCAATCAGTCAACCTGAAACTAGGATAAATTTTAAAAGGATTTTTAACAATGATGTTAGCTCCATTAAACATGGTTATCCAAGTTAGCAGTTCTTTTAACCCTCCTGGGAGGGTTAAAAGCCAATTCTTTTTTTTTTAAAGCCAACCAATTCTGGTTTTTGCTAGTGAAGCTGAGTAGAGTAATGAAAAATCCATAAATAAGTAATCAGTCATGCAGATCATCAAATCTAATCTGTCTACCCACTAGGCATGTGTTGCATGCACACACAACAGTTTTGTTGCATGCACACACAACAATCCAGAAATTTCAAGGAATAGTACAAAAGAATCCATGAATAATTTTTGCATAAAAATAAGAATTAGATAATTAAACCAGTGTTAAATAATTGATGGTGGATGGCTTTGAGTTGTCATCTTGCCAAGTAATTTGTGTTGCATTTTCACTTTTTTCCTTAGTAACGTTATAATGCTTCAGTACCACGTTAACCTGTGAAAATCTCTTGGTTGTCTTCATGGCCATAATATGCCAAAATGTAAAAATGCAGATTTAATTTTATGCAGAAGGTAAATCTGGTTCAAGGAACCTTACATACTGAGATAGAAAACATCATAAGGGAAATGAAGTCAAACAAGGTAACAATTGACCATACATGGAGAAAAGTAGCAATGGAGGAATCAATATAAATTAATGTAGATCAAACTTGAAATATGTTGAATGGGATGGAGAAAAATTAAATACAAAGAACTGGATGGGTTAGGAGAGTGGATAGCAAGCTTACCGGCTGACCCAAAGTCACAGTTTTGAATCCCTCCCAGGGCATGGATGTAGTGTTTGTCTAAAACTAATTTTCCTTAATGGTTTGTGTCAGAAAAAAGATATATGTCCTTAAAAATAAATTCCAAAACCAATTTAAGCTAAAGATACCCCAGGATTATGGGGAAAAGCTTATAAGGAAAAAAATTGTTGTGTAATATGAAGGGAATTTGAATGAGGAAATGTTTGATTGAAAATGAAATGTGAGGGTTTGTGTATGCACAAACAGAGATTAAACAAAGATGGATGAAACAGAGATGAAACGAGTACCACATGGAATGAGTTGCTTCTAGATTATACAAGTAACGTTTTGATGACTTATTTACAGTTGAAACAAGTAACACTTGAAACAAGTTTTCTCCAGGTATTTCTATTTGGAAAAGACACTATCTACCATGTGGGAAGTCTATTTTCCAGGTGTTGGTAGTATTTTTGTTTATATGGTGCTTCGACGGCTAGGGTCATTTCACACCTCTTCAGCTCTTAGAAAAATACCTATTGGACAAACACAACACCCATGCCCAAGGTGGGATTCGAACCTGCGACCTTTGGGTTAGCTGGAAAGCACATTTCCAGGTGTTGATGAATTAAAAACAGCCAGTATGAGTAAGGGGAAAATCTGCTAATTGATTCAAGATGCCATTCAACTGGATATAACTCGTTTTAACTAGTAATTTTCTGCAGGGTATTTACTGAAGAATTTATAAAATTATATTTAATAAACAGAGATGCCAAAACATGAAATACAAAGGTGGAATAGGATAGAGAAAATAGTTTTCTGGAGAGAAAACAAGTGAAGCAGTGTCAACTCTAATGGGAAAAGTAGGAAATTATGAAGAAATGGTTATATAAAAAATGGATTAAAAAGAGGTTTTGGGGGCAATTACAAACATGGATGTTTTGTAAATCAGAATGAAGAAGAAATGTAATAGTTATTTTGGACGGCATGAAGACAAGAAACTATTAAGAGCTAAAAAAGACTATAGTATAAGGCAAAGTTATTTTTTTTGCAGAAGTGTTTAGAAGTCCAAAAGGGTGTGTATTGGTTTTCATGAACCATCCAGAACTACCTCTGGCTTAGCAATAATCTGTGATTTTGCCCCATGGTTGGTACTTTCTGCAATGTTAATTAGCTGTAACACATTTTGTTACACCTGACACAGCCATTCTGAATACAGATGGGCACCAATGTAGCATCAGTTCCTCCCTAAGGTATTCTACTGTGCTTAAATATGCTTATTTTTATTTTTCCTTTAATTTAATAAGATTGGCATCAGTACTGATTTTCTTATTTTAGAACTAAGTTATAACATATATTTTGTGTAGGAACTAAAGCTTTTTAATCATTTTAAGGTTCTTTATGACAAACACAAAATATTTTATTGAGTAGGCTGCATAAAAATTGTAATGTGGAAAGAGTATGGCATTGTTAATATGATATGAAGAGTAGATGATTATGTTACACATACAGAACAGTAATCTGTATTCATTCTTTAAAGTCTCTGTCAATAAAAAAATTGTATAGCAAAGAGTTAATAATTTGCTTTTTCCTTTTCTTCAGATTTAATCAGGGCATTCAAGATATTTCTAAAAGAAGAATGAATACACAAATAACAGCTATCTAAAGTTAACATTCTGAATTTAAAACAAGTATATTATAGCTTTTTTAAGTAATATTTTTAATTCTTTTGATTCACATTTACCAAATAAGCTATTCTGGAAATTCTATTCTGTGCCATTTGTAGTTAAAAGAATCAGTGTATATTCATTCTGTATTTTATTTTTAATCATGTAACCTTAATACATTTAGCTTTAGCAGAAAGTACATGTTATTGAAGTAATTAAACTAAAATTTATGAGGTAGATGTGCCTTCTCAATTGTTTGTTATATTGAACCCTCAAATGTTCAAATATATTTGAATGAACCTTAAAAATATAATAATCATATTGGAACTTAAAAGTGATATAAATTCAAAGATATGATCTGAGAGAATGCTTTGTGGAAAATATGGCAAAAGTAATCATGTCAATCCACAAATAATATAATTTTTGGTGACTCTGAGTTATGTGTCATCCAGTTGGTACAATGACAGCTAATAATTCTCTGATATATATGTTGATGAAAATAACTGCTCATGACACACTATATAAACATTTAAAATACAATAGGAATAAGGAAATGGGTCTTTTCCCATTGTCTTGCCAATTCTGTGACCCTTCTACTCAAGGAGATCATTGATTCTGGGTACACGGATTTTCATCTTCTTTCCTACACTGATTTTATAGGCAAAAGTGGACTGCCAGTGAAGCACCCATAGTCATTGGGAAGCTTATAGGACAGTGTTAGCAAGACAGTAGAAAAAGTCAGGGGAATGTAGCAAAAGGTACATATTGACTAGAATGACTGCTAAGAGAGACAACTGTCTTTCCAATTCCTTTCCTATATCATTTTTGTAAAATGATCAATTGGGATTGTTTTTATTTTTTATTAATATTTAGGATAGCTTGGTTTTGTAAAAAAATACTGTTACTTTAAAATGCAATTGTCAGAATTATTTCCTCTCATATTGATTCATATGCCTAAATAAACAATAATGATATTCCTTTCATTATTAAATGCTTTTGGAAAATAGTGACTTTATCTCACTTCAGATGTCTTTTCCTTTTGGCTCCTGTCAATCTCCTTCCATCTTTCCAAGTTTTGTTGACATTTTTCAAGCATGGGCTTAGTTTCTGGTATGAGTTTGTAAAGTAGTTCATAGCATGGAATGCAGATCCCAGTCAAAAATCCAACCTGAAATTTACAAAAAAATTCCTTTGAAATTATGGTACAAAATTTATGACCAAATATTTTAATGTTATGCCCTTCATAATTGCTACGAGGGTCATCCAGAAAATAAGTTCTGTTTTGGTCTGTAGGTTGCTAGGGTTTTTAACATTGTATGAAAGAGGGGAACCTTCTGAATAGAATGAGAGATGTAAGGCTGCAGTAACCTTAAAAACATGGCCAAAACAAATCATTGAAATGGAGCCCTTGACGTCGCATCCTGCCACCTCGGTGCCTATTCCGTCTCGAGTTGTTGTGAGCAGAGTGATTCAATTTCTTCATGCCCGTGGTTTCAAATCTGTTGAAATTCATCAACAGCTTGTTTCTGTGTATGGAGAGGGTGTAATGAGGAGATGAGGAGAATGGTGAGGAGATGGGTTCATGAATTTAAGGCGGGAAGACATTCACTTGAGGACAAAAGTGAAAGAGGCAGACCCTCACTTGTCACAGACAAACTTGTGGCAAAAGTCGACAATGCTTTTCGCTAAGAT
>WURS02000015.1:10112849-10126191 GCA_011762765.2 Rhinocypha anisoptera | reverse complement strand
GGTGCACCGAAGAGGGGCGCGGACTGCGCGCGTCGGGAGTGGGGACAGTGGCGGGCGGGGGGGGGGCGGCAAGGGGGGGAGATGACTTAGCCGAGGCGGATAGGCAAGCGCCGCCGGATGATGACTGGGGGTAAAACGAACTGTCTCCCGTCAGTCTCAGCGGGACGTGACATCCAGCCTCCGCGACGCATCGGCCACCGAAGGCGACTCGTGAAGAGCTCAGACGCCTCTCTCGGTACGACGGGGTATGAAAGGTGGGGATTAGGGGGAATGGCAAAAAATAAAAGTTCTTGCATGTACTTTGCATAGAAGCGATCCCGTGTGTGAACCTTCCTGATGAAAGGGAGAATGGAAAGGGGGGGGTTTAGATAGAGTGGCGAGCGATTTTTATAATAGAACTGATTTAATTTATCTGTCCTTTCATTCCCTTCTTACCTCTTCTTTCTCCCTCCCCCCCTTGCCCCTGTACCCTCTCCTCCGCCCTTCGTCTTCCTTCCCTCGTAGCCTCTTGTCGTCCAAGTAGAAATCGAACCATAAAGGTGGAATATTTCACCGGATCAGTCCGGTCTTGTCTAAGGAGGAGAGGCGAGGTTGTGTTTGGGGGGCGGGGGGAGGCATAAGGGGGAAGACGACGTCCGCGGCCGACCGGATGGAGTGCAGGTTTTTTCTCGCGTGCACTGATCGGCATATGTCTGATAAATAAATAATTGGGTATAAGGAATCCGTTTGAAAGGAATTAAGCAATTTATCAGTTGCCACGGCGGACGGTAGAACTGATGGTTAATGACAAAAAAATTCATAAGATGGCGGCTGCCTCCTGCTCCTGGACTTAAACCGTTGCACCACTTCGAAAAAGATTTCTCTCTAAGACGGAAAATGAAGGGTATGAAGAGGAAAATGAAGAGTATGACGCTACTACGTACGATCGTTGGTTATCTGGTCGGACTAGTTTATCGGCTATAATCAAGTACGAGCTCGTATTTTCAAGGGTATATCTCGTAAGTTAGAGTAAAAAAAAATTATTTTGCTGACCATAAATAGCCTACCTACGTAATTGGTCCAAAACTTTATTATTTTGTGTGAACTTAATTACTTCAGTAATTTTTAATATTTACCGTTAGATAATATAAATTAAAATGATTGATATGCTTAGAAATGTGGGTGGGGATCATCAGATCTTTAGATAATACCCCTATTAGGTGAATTACTGCATGGTAAACTATATTGGTAGTAGGACGCAACAAATTAACTTAAAGTAAGAGAATAAAATAAATATATATAAACAAGCATATAGCTTAAAGTTTAAATGGTAAATTGAACCCAGTATAAAGGTTTAAGGGTTTGGTTTTCGTTGTTGTGATATGTTGTTATTTCGTTATAGATTCTACTAAAGAACCATATTGGCCTTAAAATTAAATTTGAACACATGAATTTAGATAGATAACAGATAAAACTCATGACAAAAACAATACACAAATACCGTCAAATTGTGCGGATACTCATTAAGATATGCTCACGCAGGTGAATAACTCACAGATGGGGACCAAATCAATGACCGCTTACTGAATTAACTTCTCAAAATAATGATATCTTTTTTTGTTGACGCTCAAGTAAGTGGTCATGATGGATATTTTTTGTCGCGAGCATTGTTATGATTAAGTTCTCAACTTACAAACAGACTAAATCTCCGGTCACATGCACCAATTAAATCGATGATCATACTATTAATTCGTGTTTCTGAATAGACACACTTGATAGTTTTCTTAATCAGGGCCTCGGGATACCGATCTTCTTGTAAACTAACCGAGCGAAGTAAATAATACTATGGCGTATAAGGTATTCTGATAGTTCTGTATTAGTAGAAGTAGTACTTCTTGTTTATGAGTTGGGTACTTGAAAAACTGATTTTCATAGTTGTTCTTGGCTGCAATATTATCACAGTTGACTTAAAATTTTTTTTTAAATTGTGATGATTGGAATGTGAAGATAATATGTATAGTAGAAAAGGAAAAAGACTTCTGCGAAAAAATGTCATTATTATAATGGATCTATGGCTGGAAGAGGCGCTTTAAGGACCATCTCGGTCAGAAAATTTTTATTTCTATCTTTGCTTCTATTTGCCTAAAATGCATTATGTAATCAATATCCGTCCTGAGCCGCCATCCACTACGGCAAGGAGAACATGAGGACCTGGGCTCTACCAAGCATTTCAACAGGAGCACCCCCGAATATCCTTTCACTCCTCAGGGTCTGATCCGGACGTAAATCTGGAGGCTGGACCTGAAAGAGGCGAAGCTGACAGCAAAATTGCCTCCTCTGTTGCTTCGCATTGTATGAGCGCGACAAAATGCTTTAATACTCGTATTTCATTGCCTTGTGCTCTATTTCTTCTCACGCCTCGTGCAAGTATCCTTTCTTCCTTTTATCGCGTTTGGAACGACGGGAATACTGTTCTTAATTACTAGTTTCTCCACTTGTTTCAAAAAAGTTCCTAATTTTTTCCTCTTCGAAACGCACGCCCTTTCCATCGATTCAGCTCTTAAATCGTAGTTATTGCCGATTGTTCCGGAAGTAGACTTCTATGAGATTTTTTTGTGACAGGGGTAAAACTGATCCAAGCAGCAAACACACCTAAATAAATGACATTACATCCCAAAATAACGGAAGGGAGGTTAATTATTATTTTGAGAATTAAAATTTAAAAAATATTGGGTGCTAAATCAAATTGTATTTGACTTTATAAATATGCTGAAAATGCCTAGAATGCCTCGTAAAATTCGATAATATCTCGGAATAAGTTAAACAAAAAATATTATAATTTTAAGTACAAATGTAATTAGAAAATGAGCTGGTTCAATTACATCTCAGTAAGTTACTATCAAGATTTATACTAAATACTTGATAAATAATTGAATTTTTAATTACCGAAATACAGTTCTGGAGTATAAATTTTGGTATTCTTACAAAACTTCTCTGCGCTACTTCATACGATATTTTTTACACAAGAATAAGGATGAGGAAAAGACTTAATAAATGATAAATATTTAACATGTAACACTTTTTGACCAATGTCGCTAAGGTTAAAGGAAGATATTTCCTCGATAAATGAGAACAAATGTATTTTTATTAAGAATATGACAATAAACAATGTTGCTGCCACTATTAACGCTTCCTTGCATCTATATTTGTGAATCCAATAACGTTAATGCTCTCATGAATAATACCAATGTTATGAGAAAATGAGTAACCATGATATTGTATAAAAAGAAAAGCTGTCATAGCGGCCATTATAATATACGGGGAAAGAGGGTTAAGGGGAACGGAAAAGAGAAACAGAGAAACACGAAAAAATGAACAAGGATGGGAGATGACAAATGGACTATAATGCGAAAATGGAACGTAGCAGTGGCAGAGCTCTGATATTAATTTCCTGTTATTCCAAGAAATTTGTTTTGAAGCTGTTAAATGTGTTAGTGTAGTTGGGTCTGTGTCGAAATACAATTTTAAATTTTTTAGAAAATGTACCAAAGATATTGAAATAATATTTATCATTATAATTAAAAAAATAGGAAATAGTTAAATGAAAAATAATACCAAAACTGTACAGAATTACATTTTCTAGTTTATAACATTTATTTTTATAGCTGCACACATGCACATGCTCATTTTAGAATTTATCCGAATAGAAGGTCACATACTGCACAATAGTCGAGACGAACAGCAAAAATATTTGTACAATTTGGCTAAAACTTTCTGAATCCGTGAATTTACCACAGCAAGAAGGCTCTATCTTAGTAGGTAATCTTGAACAAGGAGCATAGTTAATTCCCGAGTTATTTTTTACGAGGAAAATTTACTTATTTTATAGTGGTAACTATTCACTGATGATATTTATTTGAAATTGAAGAATTGTAAACGCAAAAATTTAAGGTTACAACGTAAATGTATGAATCCAGAACGCGACTAAAACATGGATTTCTTGAGGATCGAATTTATAAAGTATTTTTAATGTAAATCTGAGAAATTAACTCATTACAAGACTAAATAATTCTTTTAAAGACCAGGATTGTACATATTGTTAGACGTCAAATAATATTTTGTAAACTTACTGTTATAAAACTTGTAATCGTAAAAGTATCTTTCAGGCCTTAATTTCAATGTATTCTTTTGAATGATAATCATAGATGATAGAAATCCCAATGCTATTCCTAGAAACGATGTAATTCCGAATGCAAGAATTACAGATGTCACATTTTCAGGATATTGAACAGTTATAAACGACAAAATAACATATTAATTTCATATAATAACATTCCTGCTTTAAATTTTTGGCGGCTTAAAGCATTTTGTGAATGGAAATTTCTTTGAAATTGCCGTCATTACAACAACAAAATCAATCCCTGCAATGTTTTAATCGTATATCGTTCAACCTCTTCAAATGGATTGAACTAAAACTCTAGTTTCAACACCACACCGATAGAAAACCTTTATATGTATATAGGGCAAGCAAGAAACGAGAAAACTTTAGAAAATTCCTGATTTTTTAATATAAACTAAACTAGAGGGTAGGAAATCGAAGTAAAAATGACTTTTTATGAATAGAGAATACAGTTCAGCCAGAAATTAATAAAACTTAAACGTGAATAGAACGAAATTTCACTTTCGATTGAGACATTATTGTCACCTCAGAGCAATACCTCCTTTAGGTTTTAGAGGAATATGTTTTCCTGTCTTTGTAGATTGTGTTTCTTTGAAGTCATAAAAACATATTTTAAGTTAGTTAAAATCTTATATTATTATGTGGTCTTAAAATTACCTTGCTCATTCATTTCGCACCTCTTCATATCGTAAAAAAAACCTTTTCTACAAACACAACACCCATGCCCCAGGCGGGATTCGAACCATCGACCTTTGGATTATCCGGCGAGCTCGCTACCCTCGGGCTAGCCCAGTCGGCCCCAATGGTAAGATAAAGTCATTTGAAAATGATTGTTTTTGTATTTTCCGTCTCATTTATATGCTCCCAAGTAATGTTTTGTTATGGTTAAACACAAGGGTGCATAAAAAAAATATTTAATCATTTGTAATGCATCATGCTAATAAATTATTAATATGATGAAATTAATAACTCTAGGTCTAAGACTAATGTCAGTCTTGCTGTTGAGATAATTGTGAACTCGCTATCAGCACAAATATGTGTAAAAGATATCCAAAAAATGAATTGAATATCGTGCTAGATCTTAGCATTGTAATGGGAAGAAAGATGCAAGTTGACAGTGTTGTCTCCTCTTTGCTAAAAATATCGGGATTAAAAGCATAAATGGTTATCACAAAAAGCTGAACGCTTAAAAATCTAAAGAAATAACTTGAAAGTCCGTTCCGTTGACATGTATTAGACGTTATCGATTGCCTGGAAGAATCTTTATCTACTAAAATCCTTCAAATATACAATAATTCAAGGGGTCTTTTTTCAAGCTTTAAACCAATGTCACTAGAGGGAAAATAATTAAGGATACTGACGTACCAACAATACGACTATTGCACAACAAAATAAAACCGATCGGAACTGCAAAATATATAGTCAATACGGACCCTGAACAAAACCTATGACTATCACCCTATAGCACTACCATCCATCAACATACCTAAATGCAGAAATGTGATTAGCATTTACTATCCAGACGATAATTCATATACTACACCTTTGTCAGTCAAAAACCAGGTTCAGGCTTGCTGTTGACGTATTTGGAAATCTTACTCTCAGTGTAAATATGAGCACAATAGATGCTCAAAATAAATTGAACATTTGGCTAGATTTACCACCTGATTGTAATTGGAAGAAAAAACTAGCTGAAAGTGTTGTAAAACACCGAATAATCAAATGTGAATAATCAAATTAAATATTTGAAATAGGCCATTAAAAGATTGGAAAATATGCTGTCAATATGGACCCTGAACAAAACCAATTATTATCACCCAATTAATCCCTACCTAAATTCAGAAATCCGTTGAGAATATACCATCCAAACAATAATTCACATGTCCCAATGGCAGCAGAATTATTCTTAACTACAGGCCGCACATACGAAAGAAAATAACCAATACAGTAAAGCTAAGAAATAGGCATGCACATTATATCCCCATTTGGCTCCCTATCCTTGTCACTAAAGTTGTTCGCGTATATCACTCAAAGTTCTCTTGTTGCATGTAGTTTGAATGTGACTGGCATCCGACGTATATGTCTTTGTCGCATTCGAGTCAGATTCTTTTAGTTCTGACCGTGAAAACGCGAGACAAAAAAGTAGTCGCAGGAAAGTCTTTCGGAAGTCCTCAAGAATGTCCCGACCCGACTGCAAAAATGGTGCACATAAAACCGGAAGGGAGAGAAGGACGACTTGAAAACGACTGGAGCAACGGCAAAACGCGAAAGCGGATTTCTTCAGCAAGTTGACATCAGACAAAGCGACCTCAACACCAGCGATCTAGATTGGCAATATATCTCAAAGGACAGAATCAAAGTTTTTCTAGAGGCCAAAACGTGGGAGTCTGAGAACAGTCACATAATTTAGTCAATACGCCAGTCAAATAATTCACTTTTTGGATGTATGATTATTAAAAGGATCCCTTCAGGAATAAAATATTCCATATTATTTATTTAATATTTAATGGTAGCAATTACTGTTGATCGCTTGGAATCATTGGTTAAGTAATGACACTAAAGATGGGAGATAATCAAATGATAATGGAATTAATGAATTAAACTTCAAGAAAAACTATGACATTTATTTCATTACTAGGAAATCAATGAGTTTTGCTCAATTGGTCGACCAGAAAAATTTGGAAAAATATTTCTGGTCCATTTCTCTATCGTCGTCTGGTTAATAAAGTTACAGTGAGACAAAATCTTGTCATTCCAAGCAATATTATCTTAATGTGCCATTACATGTAGTTCAAAATTTGTACGAACCGTACTTTCGATAATAGCTCAAAGCATTGCTTACAACTCTCCTGTTAATACATTTTAAGTAGACCTTTTGCTTCTTAGCTTGGTTAGTGAGCTAAATATTTTTGAAAAACTATTATTAAGGCTTTTGAAGTAAAAGGTAATTTCAGTTCTAAAAAACTCTTGTTAATACTTACTCCTGTATAAAATATATGTGTGTATTTAAATAAGCATTTAATATATGCATTTAGAACACATATTGACAGATATAAACATTTATTTCAGGGCACAGGCCTCTGTTAAACTATCCAAGATTATGTTGGTAAAACGAATTATCAGGAGCTGTAATTCGTTGCACTTGAATGAATACTTATAATAAAAATGAGTGAATATAACTTTTTTAAGACTACTGCAGCCATTTTCTCCTTAGCTTTTCGTTATACATAAATGAAATATTGCAACCGTAACTATAAGGATTGACAAAAAATCCTAATTGAACGCGGGCACACTTATATTTCTGAATAAACACGAGATTTTGGAAACAATACAAAAATATTAATGATATTAGACCATTTATAAAGTAAATAAAGAGCCATTATCTCCTACCATTTATGGCCTACATGAAAAACATATCTTGCAGAATATTTTCTGTCATGTGCGTAGGTTCATTTGAGTATATCTTGGACCAAAATTAGAAATGCAGTAAGGGAAAATGGAAAACTCCATCAGGAAGAAATAATTTATGAAAAAGAGGGAATATTTGACATATGTATTCAGTAAGTAAGACCGTAGTTAAATTATTAGTTAAAATTGATGACTTTTATACTGAATTCTTTCAGTGAAAGAAAATATTTACAGTTTGAAATTAATTAGAAATAGTATTTAAAGAAGACCGGAAACAATTCTCAGTCCAAAAAGAGATAAAAAAGAATTTTTTATTCACGGGGAGTTGTAAGGAGAAATCCTAAAATCATCGAGGCATATGAAGAGGTAAATGCAATAGAGCCATGTGAGATATAGTAAAAACGATCCATAATCTAAGAAATGAGGACAACTTGCAATTTCCACTTTTAAAAACTTCTTCTCTTTATTCGAAATGTTTCGGTGTACTACAATTGAAAATTGTGTAATGCACCGAAACATGTCGAAATAAAGAAGATATTTCTGAAGAGGAAATTACAAGTTGTCCTCATTTCTTAGAATATAAGAGGTAGATGCAATTCGAAGATTGATACGAGGATTTTAAGGGACATGGGTGAGAAAAAGTACATTTGTTTTAATTTCTGTGGCTAGTATGAAGTAAAAATCATGATAGAGGATAATGAAACTATACAAAGCAAAAATTCATTGTGTTTGAGTGCTGAAGAAACTTGTAAAACAATTTTTAGAGAAAGCTTAAGGCGTATCGCTATACGATATTCTACCTGCAATATCGACATGTCTTAAAGTAATTTTTTTACAGCGACCAATAAAGTGTAACTTAAATAAAACATAGTCCCTATCGTCAGCGTGGTATAAAAAGTATCCAGTCTGGTTTAATAATCATAAGAGTTAGAGTTTTTCTTTTGTTGCAATTTATTAAACTCATATTTTACTCTATAAAACCAAGCGCTCGAGTGATACAAGAGAGAATTATTTTTGTATATGGAACCAAACCACAGATTAATGTGTTTCTTCCTATATATATTCCTTCTTTCATATTTAATTCCGCTAACAAGATTGTCAATTTATTCAGGTCTGAATACAACTTGGCGAATTATACGTCCATCCAGAGGAAGAGCAGAGAGATCACTGAAAAATGATAGGCGTATATCCAAAAGTAAATTCCTCACCATTTTATTCTCTTCCAGCCACGCCCCCTGGCATTAATTAACACTAGGGGTTGTTTCATTCATGATTTCTTGGCACGAATCTGTCCAATCGGATATAGAAAATACTTCAAAATGAAGGCAATCGAGAGGAACCTGTATTTTTCAAAAGTAACACCTGTCCCCTTGCTACTACTCCCATGCGAAGGATAACGGCAATCTTGAGACCACACAGGTGCAAAAGCATTTAAGCATTCCGAAGTTATTAAACCCACTTCAAAATTCAAATAAAACCAATCAAAAGGCAACAGAATGAAAGTGTGGAACAAAAAAGAGCAAATCCACGCGGGTAAAAACTCACTCAAAGGAACTGCTTTTCTATATTCCCCGTACGATGATCAGTTAAACGTTCTGATCCATGTAAGCATGTCCCTTCTTGAATCGAGGAGCTATAAAAAGCATACAAATAAACAGTCCTGAGAATAAACGACGTATCATATTGGGTTTTTGATCTTTTGTGCGCGTGGTCCGGCGCAAAGAAAAACATCGTCCGTGCGCTTGTTCCCTCTAACTTACTGAAAAGGCGAAGCACGTCCGTTTTTTATAAGGCACTCCGAGGGCCTCCATCCAACCACTACTGAGATGGTGAGAGGAAGGGATGGGAGAGAGGAAAGAAAAGAAAGAGAAGGAAAGAAAAAAAGTCAATTGGCGACGGTCACAAATGTAATCAGGGAAAAAAATCCATGTTGAACACGCACTGTAACGATAACGGAAGGAGAGATACAGAAACAGAGAGAGAGAGAGATCATGCTTGTGTGTGCGTTTTAATTATCTCTTCCTCTTATCCTCTCCACCCTCATACACCCCCAAAGGAAGATTTTTCCCAGAAGTGGCGACAACTCGCAAAGCGCAGTCATGAGACGGTTGAAGTGACGTTCCGCTTACCAACACACTAGCTTGCTCACAAGCACACGCACAGAGGCATTCTCTCTCTTTCCTCTTTCATTCGTCATGGTATACATTTTTCCTCCCCCCACCCCACTTCTCTCTTTTCCCCTACTCTCTCACTCTCTCTCTCTCTCTCTCTCTCTCTCTCTCTCCCCCCTCCCCTCCCCATCTCCTGCGCCGCGGAAACGCTTTTACTTATCGTCACACGGCCGGGCACGCACGCAGCTACGCACACACACCGGCACATTAGATCAGCCGTGCACATGGGGGAACACAACTGTCACCGTCTCTCTCTCTCTCTCTCTCAAGGTTTGATCAAGCGTGCGCACACCGGCGGAACGAGTCGTGAGCGACCCATTTGCACCCGCGGTCTTTTAAAAAGTTTTCCCTTTTCCTAAAACGCCCTCGCGGGCGGTGTGGTGTGGCGTGGCGCCGCGCCGCCGCTCTCCCGCGCACCGACACTCACCGACACCCTTCAGAAACCAAAATACGACGCACGCCTCCTGAGTAATCCTGCCTCCAGTCCAGAGTGCTCAAAACCCTGCACTAATGTGAATCAAGGTGTAAATATTGCACGTTGGAAATGTGACAAACGCGCACAGTACGGACTCGGATGGTGCTAAAAGAATTATCCCTGGATAAGAGACTGAGATCCTGAAACGTTGGACGTATTGCTGGGGGAAACCTAGAGTCAGTAAAATGATGAAAATTGTGTCGTCGAATCAGTATTAATTCCAGATTAAAGAAGCGACATATGTACTGGCCTGTTGCAATCATAGCTATTGGGTTGCAATTCAAGCAAAAATCGACTAAGCAAAAACGTAGAACAGTGATGCCTTGACCGAGGCATACTTCCTTGAGAACGATTATAAAGTATTCATGTTTCACTAGTCACGCAGATTAAAAAGAATTCATGTTTCATTATAATATAAGATAATAGCTGTCGACCAATTTTTTTCCTTGAGTCATTCTTCACACTTTTTACTAATTAATTATTTTAATTATAAAGTGTGATTGTGTATGGGATCATTTGATGGATAGATTTGATCCTGGCAATTTCGCATTTAATTTTCCTTTTCTATTCAGTCCTGTACCGTCCGAAAAAAATCACCTTTTTACTTTAACAATGGTCGATGATTTTCAGTTTATTACCGTTTAATTTGAAAAACAAACTTTTTAACCATGCCATCCATATCTATTCATTACATAATTAAATAAAATACTAAGACGTCCATCACAATAAGGAAATAGAAATGGAGTTGTAACAATCGTAAGACACCCTGGAAAGGTCTTGAGGAGCAAGAGATCTTGGAAATCGATTCAGAAAGATTGCAACTCTGTTGAAAGTCGCAGTAACAGTTATAGCAGCAAGGACCTGCTGGACAAGTTTTTCAGCATCAAGGATCAACTCCTTGAAAGTCTTGTGAATTCATTCAAATGATAGGGAAATTCGAAGTTACAAAAGAAACATGTTAATTATGATTATTACAATGCCATATGCTTGGAGATTTTAAGTACGAAATCTAGCCGGATAAAAAGAACAAAGAATCAAATATGCCAAAAGCACTCCCGAAAATAGGTAGCTGAAATAGCGTATTCATTATGTAGAGAATATTGCTTCTTAGGAAAAGAGGTTTCACTGAGAGTATATCGTATTTGTAATTCTTTTATAAATCTAATAAATTTTCTTTTAATTGCTGCTATATATTCTATAGCTTTAGACGTAAAAGTACGTGCAGTTACGGGGAAACACAGAAATATACAATTACAGAATTTCATTGTTTATTGTGAATACCGTTTACTGTTTAACATGTTTAAATGCTAAATTCATTAAAATAAACTGTTGCTCATAGGTATTCTACTAGTGAAGGTAGGTTTGGAAGAATAATTAAAGTTATTTAATTAAAATTTTCGAAAAAGCTATTTATATTTAGTATATTTATATTTAGAAAAAACTTATCGGCCTTACTTTAGGCCTTTAAAAATAAGTCCTCCATAATCCAATTCCAGAATGAAACATAGCTATGCCATAGTATATAATTCAACAAGCGGAAAAATGAACTCAAAAAAATAAAACACGCTTGATAGGTTTTATTTGTTTAGCCAAATGGCTCGATTAATTTTGAAGTCATAAATATTATTTTTATGTGAAACACAAAGTATTGTCTGTGGAGGGCTATAATATAAATTTATTAGAAAAACTACATGCAGTTTTTTTAAAGACCCAGCAGTGTCAAAAAAATTTTAATAATAATGATGATGACTAAACTTTTACAAATATGCATTTTGACCTGTGGACATGAATATTGTTAAAAATGAAATACTATTTTCGACGGGGAGCAGACTCACGTTGATTCAAAGACAAAAGCGAAGGATTTTTGATCGACAACTTCAGCCTGCGAGGCTGAAAGGAGAAAGAGAGATTTGACTTTGTAAAAACATGGTAATAGCAAGCTACAGCAGCTTCAGTCGATGTATTGGCAGTATGGTTGGCAGGTAAGACAATAAACAGTTTCCGAGGGCATCGATATCCCCCCACCTCTCTCATTCCGAAACCAGTTTCCCTATCGACGTATCGCTTGCTTTGGAAACAATCGGTCTTGGTCTGGCGCTTAGTACAGGCCAACAGCACATTCTTTTTCTTTGTCAGAATAACAGAAATGATCTCTATTGTTCTCGTAAATCCTGCTCAAATGGTGGGAATAAGTTGTTAAGTTGCTAATGAAACCACACTGTTTTCTTTATATTTGGATTGTGTGTCGCTGCATAATGAAAACAATCAATCTAAAGTGGAAACCACATGCACTTTATTTATAGAGCAGAGATTTAATCTGAAGCTGAGGAAATTATATTAATTCAACAGTATCGGTGCAAATTAAATCACTTGGATTAAAATAGAGTTTCAAACTTTAACTCTCTGAATTCAAACTATCGCTTTCCTCTTAAACAAAGGAAGAGGAAGTTTAGATACAAAATACATGCCTTTGTCTTTCCCTTTCATAAGTCTTTTCCCCATGAACAACAACACAAAAAATAATTAAATCATGATTCTACAACATCATGCGAGAAATCCTGATTCCCAAACGTCTCCGACACCAAATGTATTGTTGCGTGTCTAGATACGATATCAAGGATATCCAATCTACTGCTCACGGCTTCGATCCGATGAGAGATTTTTTTTATTTTTTGCTCCTGTGATCAAGAATGCCCACGGCCACTGAATTTTTATTTAAAGTATTTGTAAGTTTATTAAGTGTAAATCACTAAATAGAGAAAATAGCACTGGAAATCCAACCCGGGCGTACGATTTTCTTGAGGTAAAGCATGTACCTAGCTCACAGCACAAGGAAGTTGTAACTACAGCAGTAAGGTAAGCGTGACCTCCCGCGAAGCCACCACAGTTCGTAGCCTCGAGAGGGATTTCCGGCATTGCATCTCAATGCACCTATCCAATCCTCCCCTCCCCCCACCCACAATTCACGCGCGAGAGGAGACACGGGAAGGAGGGCACGCGCGAGGGACCAGCAAAAGACGAAGGCGCCAGTGGGAGAGAGCAGACACGCGCCAATATCTCACGCAGTCGCACACACGCACTAACACAAAAACACACACCCACCCACCTGTGGATCCGGAGGACGAAGCG
>WURS02000015.1:10095684-10112749 GCA_011762765.2 Rhinocypha anisoptera | reverse complement strand
TGTACCTGATGATGGCTTAGCAAGCCGAAACACGTTGTACGCAATAAATATTTTGTGGAAAAGTGCATATCTTTATTCATCCATTTTAAATCATTGAATATTCTCACCTAACCTGCTTATATATTTTTCTCAGTATTGTTTTTGTCTGTCAACATAAATGTTTATTTTACTTTTAAACCAATTGTGATGTACATAAGTAGAATACCAGAGGACCTAAAGGTCTCTGGATTGTCTCTCCTAATTTTAGCCATTTTAACAGAAACCCAATCTATGCTAGTGTGGAATTCTGAAACTACCTACAGAGAATCTAAAGGAAATCTTCAATTTTTACTCTCTAGGCTGAAACTTTATCAATGCTTAGCAAATAGTACATTTTATTCAACTGATGAATTTATGTTTCAATCTTGGTGAAGACTACTATTGTCTGTCATTTCTTGTTTCATGCATGGTGTATTTTCCTATGACTTCATGTGTGTTTGTTGTAACTAAATATCTTTTTCCATGCCTTGTTCTATACATGAAATATCATGTCCCAGAACCAACAAAAGTTATTGTTATTATTGATGGTTCATGGGATCTTGAATGTTGTTTTTCTAAGTTAAGTTTGGTAAAAATAATTTTTTCCAATGAGAAGTAATGCTTTACATATGACAGACTGATATAATGTTACCTCATCTTACAATGTGTGAAATAATTATCTTCATGACCTTCACTTGAATATTTTTGAAGAATGTATTTTTTGCTTAAGTACCTATTTTAATCTCAAATACAATATTCTTTCTCTTCTGAGTCAAAATAAAAAAATTAGATGACTTTAATCTTGAACTTTCCTCTTAGTGTATATATTATTATTTTAAGTTAACCATAAATTTGATTTTTTTATAGCCAGGATTTAGAATCACAGCTACTGGATCTGTGGTGGAACTAGATAAGTCAACTTGCATTGTTAAGAAATTGAAATTAGTTGGCACTCCTCTGAAAATTTATAAGAAAACAGCATTTATTCAGGGAATGTTTAACAGTGCTCTTGAGGTAAGATTTAAAAGCCCTATATCATATATTAGTATCTTCATTCATTTTGTAATAAGTTTTATATTTTAATTTTGGATTATAGGTTGCAAGATTTGAAGGTGCCAGAATTAAAACTGTCTCAGGTATTCGTGGCCAAATAAAAAAGGCTGCATCAAAGCCAGAAGGAGTATTCCGAGCAACATTTGAAGATAAGATTTTATTAAGTGGTGAGTCTGGTGCTGCTAATTACTTTCTAGACTTGTTAATATAAAGTATAGGTTGAGAGCTGGTACCTGGACAAATTGCCTGACTGCCAGTCTGAGTTCATAAAATATCTAATGTTATTTCCCTAAGAAAAGTTGGTAGTCATCTATGAATTTTTTTTTACTTTTTCCCATCTCAGAAACATTAAATTTGTAGTTATACTATTTTCTGCTCAGCTAAAACTACACTTGCTATGGCAATGGGGTGTGAAGCTGTGTTTTAGAGTCATGACTTTATTCTGACGTGGGGCTATCATAAACATATTTTTTTGCAAAGTTATGAGTGAGAAAGTGACTCTTCCTTACACCTAATTTTTTCTTATTTCAGATATAATATTTTGCAGAACTTGGTACAAGGTGGATGTTCCTCAGTTTTACAACCCTGTGACATCTCTTTTATTGCCTCCTAGTGTTAAGAACAGTTGGAAAGGAATGAAGACTGTAGGACAAATCAAGAGAGAAAGAGGAATACATGCCCCAGCAGTAGAAGACAGTTTGTACACTGTAAGTGATAATTATTTTTATTGGAAAAGAAATGCTTTAAGGTCCCAGCTTTCAAATTTAAGGAAACTTTTTATCTTTTGTGAATGTAGTTTGATGAAAATAGGCAAGTGCCTTTATTAATGTTTCTTTTAAACCTAGCTGCATATTTTTTCCAGTCCTTTATTTTGATCACCATTTTGAAGCTTCAGTTATACCACTTTCTCACTCTAGGGAGTCCAGAAATTTTTATTGCATTGTAAAACAGTACATAACATATATTGATTGAATAGTTATATTAAGTTAAAATCATTGAAAACCTTGTTTTAAAGCTTTTAATTTTTGTTTTCACTGTATGTATTGTCCTGTTTTGGCCCCGAAGAAACTTAGCTCAGCATCAGGAAAATAGGTACTTTTTTGTGAGAACAAATTGCCTTTACTTAAGGAAATTAGCTCTAAAACTGTCCTGCTTTGTACATTATTTAGTAGTATATGGCATCCATTCAAATAGCAATTCATCATTATATATTGTCGAATGATTGAATTGTCAAAAATGTGTAACCAGAAAATTCAAGTGAGTGCAAAATTAGTATAAAAATTTTATGAATTCAGCAGGTATCACAGGATGCTGGTCATTCCAAAACAAGCACTTTTCGGTATTTTATTAAATTATTTTTTTTTTAAACAGCCAATAGTGCGAAAGCCCAAGGTCTTCCGCCCGCTAATGGTACCTAAGTCATTGCAAAAGGAACTGCCATACAAATACAAGCCCAAAGTACAAAACAAGAAGCCTGGTATAGAAAGTAAAAGGATTGCTGTGGTACATGATCCTCATGAACAAAAGGTAAGAATGACTGGCTACTAGCATTTTATCTGAATTTGAAAAGTTTATTTTTAAAGCAAGAATGTCATTTTATTATTTGCTTAAAACAAATGGGATTATCTTTTAAAACTTAATTTTTAAAAAACAATAAAATATAATTAAAAATTTTGTCATTAGGTTGCTGCACTGATGAAGAGGATCAAGGTCACTTACAATCACAAACAAATTAAGTTAAGAAAGGATATGCATAAAAGAATTTTGGAGCACAAAAAGGCAACGGCTGAAGAAGGAGAGAAGCGAGCTCAGAGAGAAAGGAAGCTTCGGAAGCAGATTTTCAGAGCTAAAAGTAAATCATCCAATAAAGTCGGGGGAAAGAGTAGGTGATTGATGTGAAGGAGGTTGGTGCATATTACTCAAATATATACATTGCAAAGATCCTTACTGTATATAAATTACAGTTGTAGTTTGAAAATGATTATTCCTTATGTGAAATAATTTTTTAATAAATCTCATATTTGATAGTAACATAAATAAATTTTATTTTAAGTACAAACTGTGGCATAAACTATTTCAAAAATATACAAATAATGTGATGCCTACATATAACTTATGTTATAAATATTTGCATTGATTTCTTCAAGTCAATAGCTGATAAAATTATGAGCAATATATCATCATGGTTAACTTTCAAACAATGTCAATAGATATTTATAAAAATTTTCTGAGTAATTACAGTTAGATGGTATCCTTAAGGTACACATATACTTGAGCACATCAAGTTTAAATTAAAAAAATTACTTTTCGAAAGACAGACAAGCGCATAAAAAAATTTGCACCATACATTTATATATACATTATCTGGAATGACTTAGAAAGACAGTCGGCAGTGACAAAAATAGCCCACCATATCTCTTGCTCTATGTGGATCTGAAAAGGAAGTAAATTATAATATTACCTTGGATTCAACTTAGATAGGGTAAGAGATAAGTAATTTTAAGCCAAAAGAAACTAAATAGAAAGATGAGAGGCACTCTACGAGAGTTTTACTTACATTGAATCTTCACAAGAAAACACAAAAGATATAATAAAATTGAAATTTGCAAAACAATATAGTACTTGTTGTCGTTTATTACTATGACCTTTGAACTGATCTGAGCCAAAATTAAACATATTTAGTGAATTCAATGGAATACTTTTATATCAACTTTAAATTATTTCACAATGAAATGACTTGAAGATCAATAATGAAATTTTATAATGATAAATTTAAATAAATGTCAGTTTCTAAGTAACTTTATTGAACTTATCTAAGGGTAAGGAAGGATATATGAGATGAGGCCTTTTACCATATAAATCCATGATTGAATATTTTTGTCCAAATTGGATATCCCCAAGTTGAATGAAAAAATGAGCCTAAAAAGCATATGCTAAAATGGTAGGATTTTCTTCAGGATCACACATTAAATGTAAGATTCTTTGCACAACAAACCCTGATTCAAGAATGAAAAAAAGTGCTCTATAATTTGTTATGAAGTTTACAAAATTCATTGCAGGTAGAAAGCCCTGGGTTTAATTCAGATTTAAGCAATTACTAATGATAAGCATTAGTTATGTGAAAAAAATTTAATACACATGTTAATGGCATTGTCAATCTAGAAACTGTTAAAAGAAGATTGGACATAATAATTAAAATGCAATCCAATAAAAATTATTCACATTCTGGATTACAAAATGTGAGTTTCCTGTTATCTACAAATATATTTACATAAAACTTAGATTTGATTTTTTATATTACCTTTTAAATGATGTTTTCACCATTGTTGAAACATGAATTTCTAGGTGGAATTTTTCAATTTTTTAATGAATTTAAATATACAGAAAATTACAGATTCATCCAAAAACGAAATGGAAAGAAAATCACATGAAGAAAGGAAAACTAAAGATCTGACAAGTATGTAATTTATAAAAATGACTCACCAATTTTGAAACAACTAGACAGCAGTTCTCATTCCTGCACCTCTTGCAGGCAAAGAGTTACTTTTCCCGCTAGCAACGCCCGAGGCATTAGTACTGCCATCCCCTCCTCTCGCCTGTGAGTGTGCGACTGCTATTGACAACCACTGCACCCACTCCTCAGCATTGTGACCATCTTTTGGCTTGAGTACCAGTGACCGATCCCCTGTAAATATCTCAAATGCCTTGGGTATGTTGCGTCCACCAGTCCCTCCTCCACTTCCTCCTCCACCACCAGCCCCACTGCCTGTGAGTGCTCCAAGACCAACACCTCGTCCACCACGGCTCACTTTCACGCTCCTTATCTGGTGCAACTCTATTGGTGTTGCTACTTCTTCTCTGTCATTCTGAATTGAAAGCAGTAAAATGCTGTTAGTCATAAAAATGATGATATTAAAAGTAAAAAAATACTATGGAATGTAAAATGTTTTATATGTACATAAAAATTTTTTTCCAATACTTTACAGTGGGTCGCTTGTCAAGGGAGGTATATAAGATCACATCCAATGGGTCAACTCCCCCCTTAAATTGATTATATGATGCTACAATTGAAGGCTTTTCAATTTCATTCACTTGACCACACAAACTCTGGTATGCCCACAGTCAATAAATCTACCCTCCACAGTTTTTGCATAAGCTACCTGAGCCGATATATTGGTCCATCAGCAATAATAGAGTTAAATAGCAGAAGACCATTTTGTGGGAAGAAAAATAAAAAGAACCTTTTTAATAGCTTCTTTAATACCAGAGTAATTAATACTTAAGTAATAAATTTTCAATTTTCGATAGAGTAAATATTGCAACCACTGAGACTATCATTTATTGAATAAAGGAGACCAAATATGTGTCAAGTTGTGAAAATATTTTGAAACCAATAAGGCTAAAAATTCAATTTTATTCCTATGGCTAAAGTTTTACACAATGGAGTCAAATCATAAATTATAACCTTTTTACAGCAACATTATTAATTTTTAATTCTATTTATAAATTATTATATGTTATTCAGAATATGACTTACTGGAAATGACTGCAGTTTTTAACCATTTCAAAAGTATTAACTACAATAAATAGTTCATGTCTTGATATAGAATTTGGTGTGACAGAGGATGAAGTAATCCTAGAAAATAATAAAGTTTCAACTCACAGTTCCTTTTACCGTTAGATGACCACCAGAAAGTGTAAAATATCGGGTCCTCCATCTTTTGAAGAGTCTCCAGCGCCCTCTCTTTTTCTCCTGGAGCTGACCCTCAATAACAGGAGCTCCACCCTCTGTTAAGAAACCTATAGCCCTATCAGGATGGTTGCAAAGAAAACAGCCCCATTGACGTAGTGCCCCTCCATTATATTCAAACACATCAAAAAATCCTGAATTACGCAGTTCGTTGAGTAAGGCTTCTTGATCCTATAGCACAGAAAAAGGCAACAATAGAATGTGAGTCATGAGTAACAACCACTTTTATAAAAGAAAAAATAAATAGGAACCCTAGAGAAAACAAATATGCACATACTTCAAATTTACCAAAATACAATCAACACATTACAATATCTGAGCTGAAATTGGCAGTGAAATAAGAAACAGTTCTGTAAACAGGTTCACATTATGAAAGCCTCTTAATTTATGGACAAGGATTAGAAATTAATGGAAATTTCACTATCCTGTATGGTGGTATACGGTTATGTAACTTGGTAGGTACAAAATCTTGCACAGCAAAATTCTATCGAACACTAAATTAGAGATATTGCACCTTGTATTAGAGTATACTGAATAATATTTGGTTTATTATATATGACTTCAAGAATCTCTACAAGAAATTAATAACTTTGAGAATCATAATGTCACCTCTTAACATAAAATCCTATTCAATACATGAATGCTGTTCAAAGTTTAAGAATTGGTGATTTTTGTTACAATCATTTCATGTTGACAGTAAAAATGAGGCTGTTAATATGTGGTTTATTTATGATGCTGATCTGGGTAATTCAGAATGTAAAAAACATTCTAACCTAGAAGTCTTCGAGATGGTTTTAAATAGAAGAATGGTTTAATAATCTTCCTTGGGTAAGTGTATGGATGTCTAGATTTGCATAAATTTATTTTCTCTCCTGAGGGTTCCTTTATTAGTGGAATTAAGGGAAAATAACTTCTATTACTTAAAATGATAACAGTGCATTAAGAAGATGGAGCTGCCACATATAACAATAACAATAAATTTTCTTAATGTCTTTAAGCTGTATGCTGATTTAAACCATTGAGTAAGTCTTTACCTTGCTACAAGGAAATGCTGATGTAACCAGGGTTAAGAAAGTCCTGTTTTCACACTTGAGTATATCCCAGCAGTTTTTGAGGCTACTCACAGATGTATCACGAGAGCTAAGAGCAGACTGTGACCTTGCCTAAAGAAAGCAGAAATTTTGCATGAAATATTTCATATGATATCAATACACAATGACAACATACAATATAAAATATTATTTTAATAATTTGATGCATTTTATATTTATTATTATGTTAATGCACACACAAACATTTCACAAGGGGTAAGACCTCATATGGTCCATGATAGTAGGTCAAATATTTTTTTGGGAGATTTTTCCATCATCAAATTTGATTATAAACCAAAATTATTCCATGCTACCCCAGGGACTTCTTTTGGAGTAAGACAGTGAGATAGATGCCCTTGATTATACATTTGAGGCTGTATAGAGGGAAGGGAAAAAAGATGAAGTGGGTGGGATGGGAACTAAAGAAGGATATTTATTGATGACAGGGGTTTCCATGGTTTATTTAGCCCCCTAATGATGTAGAGGGCAGAGGAGAGTAAATATTGAAAGAGGGATCAGACTGGATCTTTCTGAAGAGCATTGGCATCCAGGTTTTATTGAGAAGGTCTTTGGTTCCCATTAAAATTCAGATTTTCATATTTTTATTGCCTCCCTTAAGCTCCTAATGAAATGTTTGATCCTTGATAAAATTTCATTTTCCATTAGTCAGCAACCATCCCTTGGTTGTGTTCTTCAATTCTACTTGCCTCTGTCTAATATTCATTGATTGAAGGGCCAGGTTAAGGTAGGTTATACATTTTTACAGACATTTTAATTTGATTTGAAATGAAAAATAAATGAGTTGCAAAGCACATTACAACATCAGAAAAAATTAAAATTCTCAAAGAAGTTGAAAAAATCTGCATGTAAAGCGAGCAGAATTAGCAAAAAGACTAAATATTCCTGCATCCATTTTAAGCACAATTGTATGTAACTGCAAAAAAATCCAAAGCAGTAATTGTGTTAAAAAGCAAAACTGCATTTGTGATGGGAAATATCCAGAATTAGATGTTCCACTTAAATGGTGGAAACAAGCACGAAGCACAAAAGTTTGATGGTTCCATCGTCAAAGAAATGGCACTGTATTTGGCTGCAAAAATGGTCATTGAAAACTTCCATGCCTCCAAAGGTTGAATCGATGGTTTCAAAAAACAGACATGGATTAGTTTATAGATGTGTGTGGTGAATCGGCTGGAGTTAACCTTGATATAACCCAAGTTGTTTGTAGGCTAAGGCCCCCAATAAGACTGGTATATTTTTCAATTTATGACCAGATAAAATGTATGAATTTAAAGGAAAAAATGCCATGGAGGAAAATTAATTAAGGAGAGGCTGACAGTTCTGTTGTGTTGCAATGAGAGTGGATCTGACAAGCTGACACCGCTTGTGACAGGGAAATCTAAACATCCAAGGCGCTTCAAGAACGTTTGAACCTTTCCCTGTCTGTGTGTTCTGCTAACCCTGCAGCATGGATGACAACTATTTTTTAAACCTTTCTGCCAAATTTTGCTAGATTGTATTTCCCGAATTGCTATATTTCCTTTTCTGGTAAGTACGTTCATTTTTTGAGGTCCCTTGAAAAACATACTACCCAGGTTTTGCTGTAATCAGAATGCCAAGGATATCCTTTACCATTTTTACCAATTAAACTGACTTAATGAGCTTTTAATAGTATGTACCTCCAAATCCCCCTATTACCTGAAATTCCTTGACCCTAAGCAATATCAATTTTGAAAGCAATATGACTTATTCCAATAATTGTTCACCAGCTAAGTAAGGCGATAGAAGATGAGGATACATATATGAAATCACAAAGTCAATAAAAAGAACATTCAATGGAAACTTCAAAGACATCAAAGTTTAACAATGATGAAAAGAAACCTAGGTTTCAATACATTGTCAATTGAGGCATGGCTTGCATACCTACTGGTCCAGAATAAGGAGAAAAATTTAAGAATGGTTGCAAGGACATGCAAAGCAGCAAGCATGTCACAGCCATGTACTCATACTCATAAACACTGATGGCTAGCTAGTAATAAAATGAGCAGTGTCTTGAATATTATGACAAAATGTCTGTTAATAAAATCTTTGAAATAATGAATGAAATCTTCAAAACCCAAATTAGAAGGGGCTAACTGATTCCCTTAGGACTGGGCATGGAACAATGAAACTGGATTGGATGAAGGAAATGTAATAAGGATGCAATTAGTGACTCTAGCACTTAATAAATAAACCTTCAGTTTTTTAGAGATATGTTTGTATAGTGTTTCATCTAGTAAAAAACAGTTAAAACTTATGCATTTTTTGACACTATGGATGGGAAAATTTTGCTACAGCAATGTACAGAAAGAATTTCTGGATTTCAAGTTCCACATTCTAAGTATAATTTATTTTTTAATCTTAATTATTGATAACTTCATTATATGTACTAACAATTAAATACAGAACATATTATTCATAAAGTTAAAATCATGTGAAAGTTTTACTTTCAAATAGTAAAGTGTCTGGATATGGTCTAAAATAAAAGAAAGCTTTGAAAGAATATAAGGCAAGTACTTTACACCAATTTTAATATTTAATTATCTCTCACTGAATAAACGTCACCAACATTTTGTTCAGACAGGTTGGAAAGGAGAACATATGTCACTCAACTTATAAAGGATATCATTTGGACCAATAGCAAAGTGAAAGTTTTGAGTTTTTACTTTTCCTCAAAAATCTTCATTTCACAATATAAGAGGTGGATGAAAAGGGATACATATTAGATTAACCCTTTTCAGTTCTATGTTGGACCTCCTTCCACATTTTGATTTTTCCATTTTCTGTGATGTTGGACAATGTCCAACAAGTTACTTTATGCCCCTTTTCCTTCCCTGTTTCCTTGTCGATTTCCCATCCAACAATCTCCTGATGATATGTACTTTTCCAAATGATTACTTACATTGCAATCAGTGTTTCTCATCTTTCCATTTGTTATGATATGAGAAGTTGAATGTGGATTTCATGTGTGCATTAGTTCTTGTAGGAAATCGTAGCAGGGTCAAAGAGTGTGAGATAAAAATGTTTCGAATTACATTTTTGGGAATGGAGGCTGAAGTAAAGTTTGGTAATATTAGTGAGCACAAGGAATCTTGTGTGCAGTGATAATAGTGCCAGTGAATCTGAAACTAATGAAGAAGATATGCAGATGATAATATGAAAATGTATATATATATATATATTTCACAGAAAAAAATGAGGTAGGTGAGCCAATGAATTAGCGTGGAAACTGCAGAGTTAGTTCATTTACCCCCAGTCTTTCAAGGATATATTCTCTTATCTCTGTTTCCTCCAAAAATATAGGGTGCTACATTTAATTCCTCTTTCCAATGCTCAAGGGAATGTGCATACCCAAGGAAACAAGAAAGATATTACTGAGTAAAATATAATGCAAAAAACTGTATGTACCAGGAAGAAAATTGGAGAAAGATTGTACAGTAGGTCACACAGATAATTAATATACTTGATTGCTGAGGCCTTTACATTGAGGAAGTGCCATGTTGGAAAAATAAAACAATGACTTTGCTTTCCACCGTAGAAAAGTTTTCTAGAGTAGAAAGCAGAGTCATTGTTTTACTTTCAATTTATGTAATTAAGATGTTCCAGTACCAGCTATGTAACACAAAATTTGAAAGTCGAAAATTATCCTGATAATTATGGTAGAGCTGCAAACATTTTCCTACAGCATGAGAGGCAATATTGTATACCCTGTACCAACATATTGTGACCATGTGAACTCCTTATGCCAACAGAGTTGGGTACATACATTTTTACTTCGATTTACTGTATGTGTTGGTGGTGTTTTATCTATAGAAATTGGAATATATAAGCAATGGTGATGAAACATTATTGGGCAGCATAACGTGCTTCTTGCATTAAAATTCACACGTAGTAATATTTTGCCCACGCTCAGACAAATACCTATGGGAGCACAGCCAAAATCTAATATGTGTAAACTACTAAAGCAGAATTGTATTTTCTTGGGCAGTGGCTACATACATAAATACGAATTTATGGATGCTGAGACATTATTATTCCCCTAATATTTTGTGAAATTCAGCTTTTAGAGGAAGAATAAGAAATTGCTTTTGCTGGGGTATTAGTCACAATGATCTCTTTTGTATGTTTAATGACCATTCTAACTAGTACAAATAGATAAAAATAAAAAGTAAAATTTTAATTTATCTGAGTTTTTTTAATTTCTTCCTTATCAAGTAAAATAACTCATATGATGAAGAGATCAGTTTTACTAGGAAATGAAATCATTCACAATGAATCAGAAGGTGATAAATCTATTCAAGAAGTTGATTTTGGATTTTTAACTGCTATAGAGTGACGGTAATGATGCAGTCGGTGGCAAAGGTGATTCATCTATTATTATTATTTATTCGGGCTTTACAACTGTGAAATGATATAATTTTAATCTCATGAAATGCCATCTTACCAAAATCTCAGAGTAAAATGTTCCTTGGTATAGCAAAGTAACATGAAGAACAGAACACAATTTAATACAAATTCACCACACAAAGCTCAGAAATTCATATGTTATCCCCCATGTTGAGATAAATTATTATATTACTTATATATTTAAACACCAACTTATAAAAAAAGCACACAATAACAACTTTGAGATGTTCAACAATATATAAAAGAGAACTTGTATAAAGAAAATTCAAGCAAGACATGCATGTTAGAGACTAAAAAGAACACCAATATGTTTACCTGAAGAGCTAAGAACATCAAGTGGATCCAGATACGTGGATTTCTAGTCTTCATTGTAAAAAACGTGCGACTGTAAAGGCAGTGCTCCCCCCTCCCCTGGCACGCAAAGTGGAGCTTTGCAAGTTTCTTGGCTTTCCTCTCTTCATAGAAGAGAAGGAGTAACATGCAGAGGTGTATGGAAACAAAAAGACATGGAGGAACACAAAAATTAACAAATTAAAAGAGAATAAACATGCCTACCCCTGCCAAACAAAAATAAAGCAAAGTACATACTAATCAATGAGCCATGAATTTTGCTTGCATTAAATTTATCTCTTTTGTATATGGCATGCTACATGCAGCATTTTTGTAATGAATGAATGTGATTTACACATAACAACTATATATTGAATGAATATGAATGACAAATCATGAGAGGATGAAGGCAACTATATATATAATGTTTTACCCATTCAATGATCTTTATTCATTAACCTTAAAGTAACAATCAATTATTATCTACCAATTACTTTAGGAATGGATGAATTTCATAATCTTATATGGACAGCATTCTTATCACAGAAACCTGAGTATGAGACAGAAAAGAAATCAGTGATGGCCACTACTTTGTTACGTTTCTATGATAAATAAAGATATGTTCATTCAGGCATATATTATCACTCAATTATTTGACATAAAATCTAAAAACTGTATTTAAACCAGCTTTAGTATAGGGAATGGTATTTCATCACTACAAGAATACTAAGTTTGTGCACTTGGCTGATAATAATAATAAAATAATGAGTGTTTCCAGAGAACATAAATTATGATATCCAAAATTACTTGGTATATTTTATTATGCTTGCATATTTTTGTAAATATAATAAATATATTGAATCTAAATACAGGAAACACTCTCCTCCATCAGTGGTGCCTCACTTTTTAACTTCAAAATATAAAACACTGTATTTAAAAGCTTTAATTGAAATTGAACTAAATTACTAAATAAAATCATTACTCATATATTTAACAACTCTTTAAATTTACTATTGAAAAGCAATTTATATAAAAACCAAAACAAAGTCACCACTCTGTTAACCTTTAAAATAATTTCATACACAATATCCACTTGAGGTGTATCATCAACATGATGTCTCAGTATGAGTTTGCAGTAAGCATAGCTACTTTTCACTGCTTATTCTTATAGATCTCATATACCTTGTAACTTATGACAGAAGAAAGACAAGGTTTTTAATAAAATACATGACAATGTATCTCAATTATACATTTAATTTAATAGAACATTGTTTTTTATGGTTCCTAAGAGTTGCAGAAAATAAGTATACTACTGTATAATATTAGAAAAGAAATATATAATGATTTTACCATGCACCCTAATAATACAATCAGAAAAATTATTAACTAATGATAAAATAATTACCCTCAATCGTGCATTTGGCAGGAGGAGGTATCTTCACTGACACTTTGTCCATATAGGCTTTAATTTTATCTAAATGTTTTTCACAGAAGTGCTGAACTGTATCTCTCATCGGAAATGGCTCGAATACACTGATCCTCTGAAAAAGAATTGTAAATATTTTTGTAGGAAAATAATATTGTTACATGGTAAGATAATTTTCTCAAGCAATAAATATGTAGTATGGATATTAACTTTCCGGTCTGAACGATATAATTTATACAAATTGTATTAAACATATAGAGGTTGCTTAGGTAAAAAATTACTGATATCATTTGGATTATACCTCAGTAACATTTGCAACACGATAATGAAATTACGAACACATTTTCATGGCAGCAATTTCATTCAAAATCCAACTCAAAGGCATTTCCACCAAATCAACTAATCCTCCAGAGATTACACAACAAAAATAATGTGTCAATCAGAAAAAAGATTCCAGTTGGAATATCCACATATAATTAAGGTGCCAAAAAACTATCTTTCAAATCTCTAGTCTAATCATCTCCTAATCTCTAACAATTATCCAGAAATATCACAATACATTAATGCTTTGGATATCATAATTCTTACACTTTTTTCCCTAAAAATTTGTGCTGAAATTGGCCTGTCTTATGGGCCAAAAATAATTACTTTCCTTGTCAGGAATAGAATATGTATAAAAATATTAATTGTGAGAGAGATTTAGAATTCTATTATTTTATCAACTAACAGATGAAAAATCTTCAACACAATTGCTAATTTTGGAATGTAACTCACAGCATTGTATTCCTACATACATAGGTTGACATTAAAATACAAGGATTATTATATGTTCAAGGCCTGCTAATGTCTCTGGACACCAGCTTAATCTCAGTTACTTTTCGGGTACCAGATCTTCCTGGGAAACCACAGGAAGCACAAGGAAAAGAAATGGTCACTCTACCTTGTCATGTGGACTTTTATACCACTGAGCTTATTATTTAACATGTTCACAATGGAGCCAATTGACAAACTTTTTGACATTTACCTTCTGGAGCATAGTGGCGATTTGTGATATTTGTCTTGAGGAGTAATTTTTGTAAAAAAAGTTTCATTTTAAAATTATTTTTCAGTTAAACATGCTTATTGGGTGCTTTAAATTATTTTTTTATGCTATACATTTGCATTACTTGGGAAATAGTTGTATTTTCACTTTACTGGTGATGCTATGCAACCATTCAATGCATCAATGATAGGTATTTTTTTTGCTATTGTAATTGATTTACAAACTGTTTTTGAACAAACTTCTGATTAGAATATTTTGTGATGTAATAATAGATCAAGAGGGTGATGCAGGCTTACTTTTAATGCCTTTATGTCTATGTAAAAATTACGGAAACGGCAAGGATAATGCTTGCAATAATTGTAATTATACAGTATTTTTTCACTCTTACCAGACTTTGCTGTCTTGAAATTACAGCATTGTAACATATCCTTCTTTCGTAATTGCTCGATAAATGTTCCATAAGCTTGCTGTCTGACTGAGCCATAAAATGAGGTCTAAAATATAAGGAGGGTCTAGAAAAGCATATCATTGCAACTCTTTAGATTAGACAACCTTAGGCTCTGGCATACTGCAATTGCTTCATTAGCCATATCTCCAAAATGTGTTTTTTATTTTGATATTTTTTCTTACCGCCGATAAAAACAGTTCCCCAATTATATTTTTTGAACTTCCTTCTTACTAGTATTTATTTCATAATTCTTTATGTATTGTTCTTGGAAAAATTGTTACCAGAACCTATCTATTTTTATTTTACGTAAAAGACCACTTCTTCACTGACCACTTATTTTTGGGGGATTTCCCCATCTTCTGCTGGTTTCTCCGCTTTCTTAGAAAGGTTTTATTGTGGGGTGGCAGTTGCATGCATCATTCAATATACTCCAGCAAACTTCTCTTGCCCTAAGCCCATACATTTTATTATACAGTGGCAACTTTCCCCTACCCCGGGCACTTGGGTTTAATATATAGCTGCAGAATTTGCTTACCCTAGGCAAATTCTATGAAGTGGCTTTTACAAACAAATGCCTCATTCCAATTTCCTTTTTAGGAGGAAGTTTAGAACTGCAGTGTTACTGGTTACCGTATTATTTATAGCATTTCTTTGCATTTATATTTCAATTCCGGATTGTCTACCCGTGGAATGTATGCAATTTGTATTTTATTATACCATGTAAATAAATTTATTCATGGTAAAAAATAAGAAAAATGTTTAATTTGAGGAATTTTTCGAGTGATGCCACATATTGTTTTGTGGAGCATTCTTATTTGCCATTGACTCTCAACATAGTGAATGGGAAAATTACAATTTTTTTATTTATAGAATGTAACAAAAGCCATGATCTGAAATTTTTTCTTCCTTTGTAAGCGTAAATATGAAGAATAGATCCCTGTGAGGGACGTGTGCACCCCGACTCGTCATTTCAAGCTTTGGATTCATGCAACACCAGTGGTACACCATGGCCATGAGGCTGATCTCGTGTGACCCACCGGTGGGGCATGATGTCTGTGAGGAGTGACAGCCGTGACCCACCAATGGTGCACTCTGTCACAAACATGTAAAGGTGAGCTCTATCCTTATCTATCACACAGACCATAGCATTTACGGCTGTGGTATTATTTGTACCTAAAATCTAACAGTAAAAATCAAAGTGCATCTTAAGTGCCAGTGAATACTATGGACTGGAAAGCATGGTATGTAACTGACATCATGATCTTAAATGCAAATCATTATTTAGAGAATATTTCCATAGGGCAAAAAATTCTAAGAAAGGATAAATTGCAGGGAAACAAAGAGAAAAACAAAGATCTGAAAAATTAAAACTAACTTAAACACACAAAATGTAATGATGGCAAAAAGTTTTTTATATACTTTAGGCATATTTATGGTTATCAAATTTAACAAAAATAACATGCCTGGTAATTTAACGAGGGAATATTAAATTTTCACAGGTAAAAAGTTTTAAATACATTTTGAACCTGTTTCCATACACATTCTATTTTCAATACCACTTAAATTATGGTTCCACTAGAGACATGGACACCATTACACAGAGGCCAAAGAAATGACTGATGAGTACTGTACCTATGTAGAATAATACTCAATTCAAATATGTATTGTAATAAAACTATGTTGAAAGTATAATAAGTATATAAATAGGAACTATGGAGTTAAAAAGAAGTTAGAGGTCAGATATACCAAAATTTTTTTGTAAATACCTGGGAAGCAGGCATGTTCTGCTGACCATTCCCAGCAGAAATAATAGTCACGCTCGTGTTGTTTGCATTGTTGTGGTTCTTGCGATGCTGCACGATGGGAGGTGGGGGTGGCGGGGCAATGGCCATTTGAGAGGAAGAGAGAGTGGGTGTTGGGATGGCAGGAGGTGGGGAGGAAGATGATGATGAAGAGATTACGGAAGGTGAGAATGGAGGGGGCAGGGAAGGGGTCATGGATATTGCATTCCCTGACTGGCTCAGGGGGCTACTGGTTCCACCACTGTGTGGGTGGTATGGCGAAGGTGAAGATGAGTGATGAAGACGATGGATGGATGAGAGAGCTGCTGGGATGAGAGCTGGTACTGCAGGAAACATAACATAATACAAAATCAGCAATATAACAACACAAATGAATAAAGCAATAAGCAATGTAGCAAGATCCACCATTTCATATTGGCTATGGTACACACAATATATATCAGACTAAAGTTTACTTAAAATGGACGCTCTTAAGCAAAGTGAAATTATTAGAGCATTAGCTAATTCAAGTACACACAAATGCAATGAACTTTTATTTCCCCACATATTACATTTTATCCCCCATATTTTTTTTATATATATATACATTCATACAGAAATGACCGCCATATGGCGAAAATAACACATTCAATGATAGTAAATAAGGAAAGGGATAGGAA
>WURS02000015.1:10073045-10093122 GCA_011762765.2 Rhinocypha anisoptera | reverse complement strand
TGTGTCCATCTCTCATATGTCTCCTGATCTCCAATTCTTCCAACTTGTCCATGGTATAACCTTTTTCCATTACTTGTACTATGTTGGGTGTGAAGTCACTCCAGTGCCCCTTGTCCAACAGATGTCTAGCGCAGGGTGATATATATATATATATGAGTATTTCGCTTTCCTCAAAAACAAACGCCCCTGACTTCCCACAATGTATTTTTCCCCCCACCTTGAACCTAATTACCTTATCCCATCCATGCAACCCTTCACCCCACTGCCCCCCCTCTTCCCCCCCCTCACACATACTCAAGCTCTCTGAGTCTTCCCCCTCCCATTGCATATTCTCCTTCCTACTTGGATATATACTATACCCTGGATTTACAAAAATTTTGTACATGATGATAAGGCCTATGCCTTGAAACTAGCAGTACCTTAAAAATTGGTGGAATAGTGCAGTGTTATTATCATTTAACAGCATTATTACTTTTAAGTACCACATGATTGTGTGAAGCAATGAGAAAGTCTGTATTGTAACAGGGGAATGGCTCCTCTACTACTGCACATAGAAATATCTGGCAGTTTTTAGCCAAAACCAATTGATACCCACTCTACTCACTGGACTTGGCCCCCTGCAACTTCTTTTAATTACTAAGAGTAAAAAGTAACCAGAAATGGAGGCATTTTTGGGATGTAAAAGTGTTAAAACACAATTTAATGAGGCACTTAACAGCATAAGCATCGGAGGAGTATAGAAGTTGTTTCAATCAATGGGGAAAATGTTAGACAAGTGTTATTACGTAATGGATACTACTTTAAATGTATTAATTATGAAAATGTTCTGGAAATACACCATTTTAATAAAAATAATTCGCATTATTTTTGGGTAGACTCTTACATCTCATCCCACTACTCTACTGATCTGAAATTTTCTCAGGCTGAAGAGGTGAATGCAGCTGTAGAGGGACATACTATATATCTTCAGGAGATCATTACAAATATGGGGCAATAACCCAAAGGCATTGTTGAAATCATTATATTAGACTTGGGTGAGACTTAGCCAAAAAATAAAAATACTTATGAAATTACAAAATTCATTTTTCATTGGACCAGAACTTTTCTGAACACCAACATCAAGAATACCTTTTGATTTTGTGGCACTTTTGGCAGACATCTCTGACATAGGTCATAGAACAGGTCTTTTTAAACATCCTTACCCCTGTTAATTAACACTAATCATGGATAATATTAAATCAATTATTATCAGAAGTCATGAGGTATTTTAAATAAGATTATAGTGTTATGTACAATCCTAATAGCTAAACCTAAAAGCTTGGGTACTACGGAAAAAATAAGTAATTCAAACCTTGTTTGAGGTTGAGGTGTGTGATTATGCTGTCTTTGGGCAAGGGATGAGGCATCACTTGTACTTCCACTGCTGTTGCTATTATTATTATTATTAGCTTGTCGTACTTCGGCCAGCATACGCTCAGTAAAAAGACTGGGGTATGAAGTGCACAAAAGAGTTGCTTCCCGCAACAGAGTTCCTTGACTGCCCCTATCTGCTTTGGGCAGATGCTCAAGGACAAAATTTAAAGCTTCCTCCGCACGATCCTGAAAATCATAATATTACAATCACTGCATTTTGAACTTGATTTACATGTTTTTAAAAACATACATGATTCACTCAACTGAGTAGTATATACTCTACTTACAGGTAAAAATAAGTGAAATGAATATTTATTATTGCCTGAAAATTATTTATGATTTTTTACCATAGCAATTAAATTTAAAGGAAAATTGACAGCTATTGGCAATACCAACTGAAAAGGCTCGAAAATGGTATGCTTTTATTTTTTATAAGTGCAAAATGAGTATTAAGTTAGGGTTACTATTGGACTTTATATGAAATCCATGCACCTTATAAGCATCAAAAGATTATTTACAAGTTGACATATTATGAGAGGGAAGTAATCTTCTTAAATGCTCCACTAATTTTAAATGTTGAACTGAGAATAAAGTAACCCCATTGGCATCAGAGCAGTATCCACTGGATAGATTTGTTAGATGTACATTAAAACCACTCTATATTGGCTACCCATTGTTCCAATGGATAGTGGCCAACTTAGGTGTGGTCATATCCTATGTTTTTCACATTCCACAGAAGAGAGTAGCCCACTTAGAGAAGTGGCCAACTTGTGGAGGTGGCCAACTTTGGGAGGTTACCAACTTGGGAGGTTTTACCATATGTGCAACTGAAAATTTATATTGTGAAAACATGCTATGCATTGTTACACTTAGCCGGACAGCTGCAATCAATGAAATACTACCCAAAGAATATAGATGTTAGTAATCTGGTGGAAGAATTCCAAGTATCGTTAATTTGTTTAGAAATTGAATTTCATTTCCACATTTTCATTTTAGGATCATAGTTTAATACATTTTTTAATATTTTGCAAATCATAAATATTTAAAACTTTTAAGTTTCAAGTTCCTCTGAACTAAAAATTCAATTTAAAAAACTTAATTATCTTTGTCTGATAAATGTTTAAATCTAATACAGGGGCTTAATATAATGTTTTTTATCAAATTAAACTTTAATATTTTCCTTGTAGTGATGAATTATTGATTACTTGCTCACAAGAATTTACAAAGCTCAAAGGAAGTATACGCAAACTCGAACATTAACCCTTGATATAGATAAGACATTACACAAAATAGATCTGTTGAAATGGTACAATTTGTTCAAAAACAAAAAAATATTTAAAGATGTACAGGCCAATAAGGTAAGGCATACATTGTTTCAAGTTGAGCACCAGTACTTGTAATAACCACGGAGTTGAAGGGTGTCCATCATGCAGGTGATTTAAAAAAATTAGCTTAACCCCTTCACTGCTGTGAACTTACCTTTCAGTCCTTGCTGTGTACAGACTTTTTCTTTGAAATCTTATCAAAAATGTTCATAAAAGATTAATTACAAATTTTTTTTGTGAATTTAAAGTGATTCAGGATTAATTTATTATTATTCATATCAATTTGAGATTAGGAAAGATATAGATTATGGAGACACAATACCCTCACCCTTCCACCTTATTAAACAAGTAGGTTTCTGGAGATTGAGTTACTGCAAAAGGGTTAAAATGCTGAAGAGTTTTGGTAGCATATGCACTATTTATATTGTTTACATAGTAAATATGTGATAAAACATATTCTGAAGCCTAAAGAGTCTATCATAAATTTTTTTTTGATATTTGTACTGATTCAGTGATGTTCCATATGATTGTGGATCTACATAATTGTGAAACTTAAGTACCTTGGCATAGCTCAAGGACTTATGAGCAGAATAATAATCCAATACATAATGTTTGGTTTCTCCATAAGAATGTATCAACCACACACAGGATTCCATGGGCACACCCCACTTGGGTAAATGATTTTGCTATAATTGTATCACAGTTGCAGAAAATAAAGATTTTTTCCCATAGAATTTTTTTCAATACCTTATAAAACTTTAAAAAATATTATTCACTGCAGAATCAGCAAATAGTTGGAAAGTAACACATTATCTTGTGAATGAGACTAATACACTAGGATGAAGTATAAAATAGAATATCTGAATGAAGAGTTTTATGCTAAGTTGCAATATTCCTACACAAATAAGGTCACTTATTATATGGCTTTCTTTTATTGTGTTATATCTATGTATGAGTATATTATGATTTTCTATACCAATGCAAATGTTGCACAACTACATGCAAATGAATTGATAGCAATCAGCATTTCAAGAATTAAATTACGCCTAAATTTGACAAATGCAAATTTTTATTCCAGTATATTTTATTGCTTCTTTATTTTTACTTAATGTCCCGACGTAATTTATCCTTAGGCAAAAATAAATCTTCTCACCTTCGGAAAATATCTACTAACATTTTCTAAATCTATCTTTTAACTTAAAATCCAATAGACATTGGTAGAGAAAAAAGTGGTGGGTTCCAGGGAATGAAAATAATACATTTATTATAGCAAAGTCACAAAGACAAAGCAACCATCCCTAAGTAAGAAGTCACTTAAATGGGGATAATATTAATAAGTTATTAATGCTCATACTGGTGATGAATTCTTCTCAGGGTTTCTACTGCTAAGATGGTAACTAGTATTTTGATAAACACCTCATCACTCTTAAGGCAATAAGCTTTTGGTTCAGTTTTCCACAACTCTATACTTCTATAAATATTAGTAAATATTATAATGTATAATATATATTAATTACACGTAATCACAATTTTTTCAGCATATCTTCATTTCTCATCTTGATTTCACCAAACCCTAAGAAGCACCTCTAAGTTTATGAAGCAGAATTTGTTATTTTTTATTATAATTTCCTTTCCAAAGAAATTTTTAGAAAAAAAAAACCTAATTGAAAACAATAATGGTGAAATAAAGAACATATGTGCACCAACCTTGCTTATTTTTCCTACAGAGGATACAACTTGAGCAGCAAGGCAAAGTGTATTAGGATGAGAGTCAGCAGCACCTTTGATTTGAGCCAAATGATCAACAAGAATATGTGGACGGGAAGATGCAAGTGCAAGGAAGACTTGCATAGCAGCAGGAGCAGTTGCACCAGCACAAAGGTGCTCACATAACTGAGGTACACTGGGTTCCAGCAACTGTAATAATATATTTTTTAATTCAACAGTAAGAATGAAAAGACAGGCTAAAATATATATGAATTTACAAAAGGTCAGAGCAAAAGATCAACTAATACCAGCAACTTTTTCCACGTAGATCAGTGCCTCAAGAACAAATGAAAGACAATCACTTTTGGCTGATCAGGTAAAAGAGATTGAGGTAAAAAATAAAACATAATGATGGAAATAAAGGATAAATATAAAAATCTATATCTGAAATTTTTAATCTATCTAAGGAAAAGCGAAGAATCTAATTTTTAAATTTATTTTTTTAGTTCTAAAACCCCTCGTCATATCTTTCCAAGCATGCATCTCCATCACTGGAGCAAAGTAAAAAGAGATAAAATATGCAAAAATAGATATGTACATATATAAAACTAAGAGGTCGGATGACATCACTTTAAAAAATGCAGCATCACAGTTTAAGTAATTTGTAAAAACAAATGTCAAGTAATTCTAAAATACCATTAACAAAATATACTGCCTACATTAATAATCACATCATACAGGTAATTGCAAGGCATTAAAAACATAAAATGGTTGACTTACGGCAGGTTTGTTTTTTGCAATAAGAGCAAATAAGCTGAGAAGAGCAAGACGTTCTGTATTCTCACAGATCGGAAGAAGTGACACAAGTTCCAATGTATGTTCATGAAGAGCTTCACTGTTCACGACATAAATCTGTGGTAGTACTCTGGCCAATGCATAGTTACCTAATGAGATGAGAATAAATACTAACATGGTAAAACTTCAAGCATCACATGAATATCAATTTCAATGGAATGAAGGTAATTATCATAGCTTTAGAATCAGAATGACAAGAAAGTGAGTTTGTTCCCAAGTATTACTGACAGTTATTTTATGACATATTAACAGTTTTACAATAAGTAACCTATGTGTTCAATATGATATATTCAGTGATTAAAATAAAAACCAACCTGAGATGATGGAGTCAATAATTGGTTGAATATGCTGACTTAATAGATCAGCATTTTCAATAGCAGCAAGTGAGAGATAAGAAGACATATTCCTAGAGAGTTCTCGATTACCCTTATGCAGAAACTTCACAGCCACTGGTAAAGCACATTTCATTACCTCCTTCTTACTGTAATTCTGTAAAAACAATAATACATGCATATTATGACATTAATAATGGATATTACTTTGATGCATAAAATACATTCACAGTACGTTATAGACCATACCAAAAATAAGCAAGAGATAATGTCAGATGAGATTTTGGCATGAGGTGGATCCTCATCCTTCGGGGATGGTTTCAGGTTATGGCTAAGGCATGATTCAAGAAGACCCACCAATGCAGCAGCATGTTTCTCAATGGACCCGGTTTCCCTGTGCACATAAGATGTCGATTAAACATTTGACAAAGGTTTAGTAATTTGAATGAAATTATCAATCAAAGTTAAATGATTCTAATTTTAATAGGATTTTACTACCATCAACCATTACAATATTCAGAACTATTGATGATGATTGAAGATGACTAAATTTTTTACATGTCAAGTAATTAAGCATAGAGCAATTTATGAATCTTGAATATTAATTATAAATAGTTTTCGCAATAATAATTAAAAGTCCAGTACCTGATAGCAGAAGTAACTCGGGTGATACAAATTTCCACTACGCTCTGGTCATTATCATTATTTAAATAATCGGGCAAACTAGTTATTTCCGAAATTTTATTTATCACTTCTGTCAGATCATTTACAATTTCTTGATCTGCCACAGAGAACAGATCACCAGCCTGAAAACAAAGCACGAAGTAGAGAGAAAAATGAATACTGTACATGAAATTTCAACTAGGAAGCTTAAGCCTACGTATTGAAAAGCTTTGTAACAAACCTTTGATAAGTCTTTTTTGCTCAAAACTTGCGTAAATAGCTCGTGCATCTTTGGGGGATCATCACTGGAATATTTCCCGGCTGGAGACTCTTTCGTACATACACGGCACACTTAATATTCTTCCTACCTAAATACTTTACAAATTAACACACGGTAAGACATGTGTTATTATATTTACATCATCATGAAACACTTGATAAAATTAACTATCCACAGCTATGAAATATTTACTTCTCCATATCGAAACATTTATTGGTCATTTACGGTATGTACTGCAATTGCAGTTTGCTGCGTCGACAGTTCAATGAACGAAGTGTCAAATAAAATAAATAATGATTCCAATGATAAAGCGATCTAATGAATAAGGAAATTTTTTTACCACGCCCGCAATCGAAATCAACAACATTAGTACACCATCAACAAAGCTCAAGAAACAAAAATATTGTCCTTCTGAAGAGCTAACTTACGATCTTTCACGTATTACCAGGTTCCTAGAGTTTGCGACTGGTGTGCCACTAGCGCTAAAGTGAAGAACTAAAGTTGACATTGGTGTTCCGATATCTTGCCGCGGGAGCATAAAAAAGCTAAATATCACTTGTGTTTCGTCTGACAATGACTCCATTTTTTAAGTTTATCAGCCATATAACTCACGATTTTCTTAAACTACAGAGAATCGGAATAATTACTTTCCGTAGTGGATTATAAAGCTAGCAAAGATGACCGATAAATACAAACGGAATCATAAAGTTATAGTAAAAGTTAAAGGTAAAGGAGTTATAGTAAATCCAATATGAGTTTTTAATTTACATTTAGCCAAACAGTGGAGCGCTGATATAAATAACTCTTCATTTTAAATAATGGAATATGTTAACAGGCTACACAAATCTATCGATTTATGGATATATCCAACATGGACTATATTTCAACATTCTGATGGCAATTAAGATGAGGGAAGTTAAAACAACAATAGTCATATGGTGGAATCAATAATTTATATCCACAATTATCCCTCGTATTCCTAAGATCGTTCAAAAAGCTTTCTGGATCTAAGGGGTCAAAAGGGGTACCGAGATGTGACTAGCAGGTATGAATTTTCTATTTATCTTTTCTGCGATATTTCTTAGTTTCCAAGTCATAGAATAATGAATAAAAATTGGGAAGAATATATGTTCCCTGTATCAATAGTCCTTTGAAAAAATATATTTTTCAACAATAGCTAAGATTTTATTTATGAACAACAACACGATTTAAAGTTTTTGCCGCACTTTATTTACGCGGGGTGATAGTCAACTGTTAAGGAGACAATATGGATCTCCTTTGAGGTCTTTATAAATATACAGGTGTTTAGAAGTTTTTTTATAAATTATGCTTCGTGTCTTGCCTCGAAGTGGTGATCTGCTTGTACTCTCGATCTCAGGAATGTCAATTTCCTGAAATTGAAGTGTAGTTAGCCATACAGAATAGCTAACGCTGGAGTTTATCGACAGTGAACAATGGGCAAAAAAAATTCTGAATCAAGGTACATTTTAATTTCTGAAATTGAAATCTATGTGAGAGTAAACTATCATCCATGGTAGCACATATTAGCTCTAACAATTTCAATCTCATCTCCAGCAAATACAGAGAATGGGAACGTGAACGCCGAGAACGCCTGAATGTGTCGTTCAATGATTTGGGAAGTCTTCTTCCTAACCATGATCCTGCCATAGTCACTAGCAAAGTTGATATTCTTCAGAAATCGGCAGCTTATATTAGAGATCTGAAAAAAGAGAATTCTGAGCTATTGCTCAGCGGAGCTAACAAACTTCAAAGTACGTTAATGGCGTAAGTTTTTACTAATTTTCTATGGTGTTTAATGTTCATGACGTGATTTTTCCTTTTATATAGCAAAGAAGATTAAACGTCTTCAACGTTATGTTGAGGTATTAGTATTGCGAGTGCAGCAGTTAGCTAAACTCTTACGAGATGCTGGTATTACTCTTCCTCCCGAGCCGCCAAGTATCTCCCCCCTTGGTGAGAAAATTCCTCGGTGGAGTAATAAGATATCTCCAAAAGATGCTGAAAAAGCACTCGAAGCGGAAAAATTATCAAAAAGTAAGATGCCCGTTGTATTTGAAAATATTTTATAAAATGTCTTGCCTTGGAGTTTGATTACTATATACTGCTAAGTTCATTTTACCTGTAGAGATAAATTTACCCAGGTATTATTTTCTCAGAATGCCACTGAACAATTTTTCTACACGATTATGTTCATAAAAGGCACCTTTTTAATAATGTCTGCTCTTCAAATAATATACTATGTTGACAAAAAAATTGGTGTCTTTCAGGTACCAGCCTCAAAAAGACGAAAATTAACAAGAAGGAATTGAATTCATCATCTCTTAAGGATGGCCAAGTAAATAAGTCACTGATGAAATCTGACAATCCAGCATCTTTGTCGAAGAACTCAGCAACTGCTGAAGCATCCTTGTCAGGAAACAAACTCAGGCCCAACCCTCAAAAAGTTGAGAAAGATTCACAAAAAGTCCCTCTGTCCAAAAACGACAGACGACTGCAAGAAAATGGAACATCGTTGCCTGTTAGTCAGATATTTAGTGAACCCTCTCGCATACTGACTTCTTTGCCTCCCCATGTTGTTGGCCCTGACCAGCAGCCTGGAATAATTGTTATACGAACCACTGGTGCCAGTACCTTGGGAGCTGTCACTCAGCACCCACCTCAGTCCACATGCTTTGTAATTGATAGTGGAAACTGTGGTTCTGTCAATAGTGGCCAAACTAGTGCTATTGTAGCATCCCATCCACCCACATTAGAGCCACGACCCACTTTTGTTTTGGCCTCCAATGGAAGCCTCCTTCCTGTTTTACCTGCTTCTCAGTTTGTAGCACAGCCTCGTCAACTTATTGTGAGCACCTCCTCCCCTGTCACAGCGACAAATCAGGCATTAGCCCCAATCACATTTGGCTCCAGTCCCTCCAATTCACAGTGTATAAAACCATTAACTCATTCACTGAGGGAAGTAAAATGTTCACAACCAGTTAACGGTGATCTCTCTCAGATGAAAAAAATTCCTATACCTGCTCTACCTCGAAATAAACCAAAGTCACACACCAACAATAAAGAAGGAACTGATGCTTCTGTAAAAAACAATGGCAAAAAAAAGAGTTTAGGTGGGGTTAATGAAAATGCCAAGGTTTGCAAAGGAACCAGTTTAAAAAGTGCTGAAAAGAAGAATATTAAACCTCCGTTGGAAAATTCTCACCAAGGAAAACAAACTACTGTTGTTGCTCCTCCTCGTAATGAAGAGCCCCCCTCAACTAATAATACTCCACCAAGTTCAAAGGAAGAATCATGTCAAGGAAAGCAAGAAAGTAGTGTGTCTGTGATCTCAAAGCAAGTGATTAATGAAAGTGCTAGCGACAGCAGGAAAAGAGAATTGCCTGAAAAATCTAGTGATGACAGTGTTCGTGTCAAAAGACGAAAAGCAGAAGCTGCAGGTAAGAGTGTACATAGTACCAGTGGTGTAGAATTATCAGCCAGTGCCTCAGACTCCATAAATGAACAAAGTCCCTTGGAAACGAATTCTGAATTAATTAGTACAACCACATGTTCACTTAATAGTACTGCATCATCATACAGTATTGATGCATTGTGTAAAATGAATGAAAAGATAAATGTTATCAACAGTGTGGAAACCATGAATGATGTCATCTCTTCCAGAAAAGAAAAGTGCTCAAGTGAAATAAACCCTCATAAAGAAACAGGAAAGGAACTAGTTGAAAACGGCTGCCATTCAGGAAGTCACATCACTGAACCAGTATCTGTACCAGAAAACTCATTGAAATCTGTCGCAAATGTTGAAACTGTCAGGATTCATGAAGAAGGAGACAAATTATCTGATAGTGGAAACAAGTCTGCAGATGGCCCTGGCAAGGATGCCCGGGAAAATTACTTGCCAGTCTTTTCATCATCAGAGCAGTCCTCACAACAGAAAACTGCATCCAGCCTTGTAGACAGTCCAAATGTCATACCTCGTTGTAGTTTAGAGACCATCTCACATAATGATGAAGAATTAACAACAAGAAATGTGAAAGATAATACTGTTAGTAGTAGTGAGCATAAGGGAAAAAGTGACTCACAATCTTCAATTCTCCCCACTTTTGGTTCCTCACCCAGCTTTCCTATTAGTGAAGACTCATACAGAAAAGAAGAAATGGGAAGAGAAAGCAATTGCGGAACAAATCCAATGGATGAGAGCTCTCTACCTCCTGGAGCATTTTCTAGTGACCTATTTGCATCACTTCAAGTTCCTTCTGGGCATTCTGAGTCAATCTCTCCTACTGCAGCCTTTCTCCTTGCATTTCCTTTGGTCTCTACACTCAATGGTAAAACTCCTGACCTAGGTTCAGATAACCATCATTCCCAACCCCTGGCATCCTTAGAAAATAGTAATGGTGATAATGATCTCACCTCAAGTGGATGTGGTAGTTCGTTTCTTCAATTAGGTAACTTAGAGGACAATTCCCCATCCTCATCCTCTCAGTCAATCCTAAGCTCTTTGACTTCTAACCCTTCTTCTCAGTCCACAATCATTCATTTGAAATCAACAAATGGTATTCATTCTCTAGTGCCCAGATCAGTCGAGCATGATTATGGGCGTGAGTCCATTGAAACTGACATTCATCTTGTGGAAAGGCAGGTCACTTCTACCAAAGACATTGCTATGAAAGTCATTACATCCAAAGTTTCTCCTTACGTGACTCCCGTAGTATCAACAGAGACATCTGAAGGAAGACGTATTATTGATGGAAATAGTCACAAGGAAATGAATCCAGCGACGGCCAAAATAGAATCTTTGAAGTCGCATTCCTCAAAGGAAAATGAAAGTGAATGTATTTCTCCCCATAATGGAAATATTTCCTCTCAAGAGAGATCAGATATCAGTAACATGGTTCATTCATCCCAATCTCAGAAGTCTCCTCATCAAGATAACCAATTAACACATATTTCTGCTTCAAGCAATGGGCAGCCAGCTGTATCAACTCCTAATAAATCAGATATTAATTCATGCCAAAGTCAGCAATATGAGGTGAATGGTCAAGCAGTAAATAATAAAAAGGATGGATCCGATAACAGAATATTTTCTTCATCTGATCAGCAGTATGTCACTTATCAGCTACCCCATATGCCATGTAGCTCCACAGATTTACCTGAGCCATTGTCTACTAGTGCTGACATCACAAGTAATACAGAGGAATCTGGCTCAAACAGAGTTCTAAGACAGGAGATGCAAACACTAGATCATACTATTACTACTTCTAATTTGTCACATACCCAAACAAACATAAATTTTCATCATGTTAATCATTCCTATAAACTTGAAACTAGACCACTAAATGGATCTAAAGAGATTCAAAACCATGAAAACAATTACTCAAATGTGTATGCATCTCAAAATCCATCAACGTCCATCCCTCCTCCTGTTTCATCCACAAACTGTTTCTCTATTTCTTCTTTTACTACATCATTTCCTTCCACCATTTCTAACTCTCCTTTGTCCTCCTGTGTTGTCACTAATTCATCTCCTTCATTTTCTTCAGCAAATACTGCACCACTTTTGATGACATCCTCTTCATATTGTTCTTCCTCAGTTACATACACAACTCCTTCAAATGCCTTATATAGTCAAAGTTCATCTACTTGTGTATCTCCTATATATTCAAGTTCTTTAACACCTGCACTCTGCACTTCTGCTGCATCCTTTCCTAATTCATCATTTTCAACTATGCCTGCATCTGTTGCATCCACAACTCTAGTGTCTAGGACATCAGAGTCTTCAAAAACCACAGTGTCATCGAGTGTTGCTACCTTAGCAACTCGTACAGATACATACCCTAATCATCAGGGTAATATATTACCAAATCTTTTACCAGCTCCTACATTCACTAATTCAGTTTCCACAACCCTGTATGACAGTAGTCAAAAGGAGAACCAGCCTGTGTCATCAGCTCAGCAGCAGGGCAGTCATTTATTGAAACACACAAATGTTGAGCAGAAAGGTCAGAATAATGGAAATTCTACTAATATGCACTCTCATGCACCTGAGACCCCAAAGTCACATAATATATTTTCTGTTGATCAGTTGAATAATCAGAACTACTGCTATAATTTCAATGATTATTCTTCCCATGTGCCCAGTTACATGCCACAGAAACCAGAATTAGAAATGACAAAGAAATCCTCAGCCCTGTCCTCTGAAACACATGGTGGGAATCTGACTTCGAGAATGCCAGGGTCTTTCTCAGTTGCTCATAATTCATCCAATTTTAGCATTCTGTCATGGACCACATTATCACCCATGTCAGCTGCACCCTCATCATCCCTTGATCCTCAAACAAATAATGTGAATGGCAAAGTAGACACTTACTCATCAAGTCCTGGAACTCTTGGTTTATCATCGGGAGAAAATGGAGCATCATTATCTGGGAAAGTGTCTGATGCCAGTGCATCTTTGTTTCCGCAGTCAGTTATGTCTGAGAACAGAGACATTAATAATCCTTACCCACAATATCCAGTTGGAAGCAATAGTATGGGCATTGAAATGAATGGAATAACAAACTTTCCAAATTCACAGGATGTTACCAAACAAGTTTCATCAAGAGGACAAGGTCAGAAGCCACGACAGCAGGTGACCAATTGGATGACAGCTCCAGATCCTATTCATTCCAATTCTGATTTTGCTCATAACAGTGATGTTGTGGGTAGTGATCACGTACGAGATACCTTTGGAGGTAGCTCTGCTTCATACAATTCTAATTCTGGATTCTATGCTCACCACAATCAGAGTGAAATACCATATGTACCATCTTCCAGTTCCTCTGTCAATTCTAGTACCATTATAGATAGAAGAAGTAGTGTTCAGTCTGTTGCTACAGGTACCAATGGACATTCACATAAGTCATGCCCAAATATATCTGAACCTAGCAGACCTTTAGGTGAAAACATTCTTCCTTTGCAGCCAAAACCTTCAGATTCTCAGCAAAATCAGGCAGCGTCATGTGCTTACAACAAAATGACCAACTCTTCTACTGGCTACATTCATAGTTCTCAAAGTGAATTACCTGCACTTCCAACACTAGTTGGTGATCTAGCTCTGGGTTCTTGTAATTCTATCAAAGGATTTCTTCCAATATATGATGAAGCTAATTCTGGCACCTCTAAACAAAAGCAGGATATTGGAAAAGTCCCATCACACTCAAATGTTGTTGGCTGTGGAAGTGTCCTTCCAGTTAAAGAAAATAGAGATGCAAGGAGCACATCAGCAAACCATGAATATGGTGGAAGTAGTTTCCTCTCAGTTAGTCAATTAGTTGATCATGTGAAAGATTCAAGTCATCAAAATCAAACCAGAGAAAATGATCGCTCAGGTGGAGATAAAGCTCGAAACAGAGATGGAAACAAAGCAACGCCAGCATCCCGGAGAAACATAAGACAATCAAATGTGAAAAGGGATACTGCTGTAACTAGTAATGAGCAAAAAGAATCTTCTCAAATGTATCACTCACGAATTCCTTCTCACAGTTCTCAAACGTTCACCAATCAAGGAATCTCACCATCTATAGTTTCTTCAAATCCCACTCATTTGCATGCTCCTCCAATCCCATTCCCTCCTTACAATAGTGTTCATTGGCCCATGAATGAAATGACTAAAGTTGCTGATAGTTCCCGTTCTTCAAATTACAAGTCCTCCAGTAGTTATTCTGCTGAAGCACTTATTCGACCAAGTTTGTCAACTGTTGCCTTAGACTCACGCTTGCCAGATGTAGAAATGTCACCATATGGGATGGATATCCATAAGTACTCCATTCCTCCAGGACGTGGTGATCACCTTTTTACTGACTTTGTTGAAACTAATGTCATTGGCAGCAACATTGAAAGTGTTTCTTTACCACAAAACCATCTAAAACAGAATACTCAGGATCAGAGGGAGGCAACTGACAATTTTCGTTCCAGTCATCACTCCAATTGTGAGAAATTTAATTACTCGACCAATACTGCTCCCACCACCTTCCATACCCATCATCACCATTCACATGTACCGCCAAGTTTTGTAAATAATGATGACTACTCAGTTGAGAGTGGAAATCACAACTCTTCATTGGGTTTGCCTACCAACTGCATGGATTTTGCACCCTACACTCATGCCAAAGAGAGTGGCCCAATAACCTCATCTATGTCCAATGTATCTTCATCCATCGGTTATAGCTCATCTCCTAATGCTAGTGCCAGTGTTAACCAAAACCAAAGTCATTCATGCCGTTCTCAGGAAGGGAAGATGACAATGAGGGCTTCTAATGGGAACTGTGAAAAAACATGCAGTGGCTCTTCTTCCACAATGCAGGTTGGACCATTGAAACCTGATTGTAGTGCGGACGGAGGAACAAAACAAGCTGCAAAAGACAGTGGAGTGGGCCACAATTCACGGACAGTTCCTCCATTCCTGCCTATGGAACCCAGTGCCTCATCTTACATAGGTCATCATTATCCACCACACAATCACCGCCATCACAACCCTACTACAACACATTACCCTAGTAGTCACACAATGGATGCATCTTCCATTGCACCATTGAATGATTCAGAGCATCAAGCACCAAAACTATTCCCTCGTTTCCCCGCACCAGCATCTGGGATGAATCATCCTTTGTCTCATCAAACTTCATCAGTGGGACCTGGAGTTGCGAGCAGCAGCCATCTTTCTTCCGGTACCTTGGCTAACTTTAATCTCAGCACCATATTTCCAGAAATCAATGACAAGGTAATTATATATATATTTGTGTGGAATGAATCAAATAGAAAAGGTTGTCTAATTCACATGTTGAATTTTTTCATCTGTTGACTTATTTTTCATTTAATATTTTTACTTAATTCGGTCTTCTTTAATTTCTCAATTTTTTCACCTTCATTAATTTATCTACCAAATTATTGTAATACTATGTTCATATACCATCAGGCTTTCTCTCTCCCCCGTCTCTCTCTCTCTCGCCCTCTCTCCTTTTACCCAACTTTCTCTCTCTTGGATCGTATCGTGTCGGTGTTTTAGGGTTATTGTGGACAAAAAAGAGTAATTCCCTATTTCCCTACCACGACCTCTCTCTCTCGTTCTCCTCCACTGCCCTCCCTCCTCCCCCATTCGACGGTCCCATCATCCGAGCGAACACTCGTCCTTCAGGCTTCCCAATCATCAGCGGCGAATCATATTCAATCGTCTTTCCCTTTCTTTCTTTCTTTCTTTCCTTCCTTCTTTTTTCGAAATTATTTTTCATTCCCACTCCGTTGCGCTCGAACACACGAAGCGAAAGTCCAGTTCGGAATGTATCCCAATGCGCAGCGCAAAGAATTTGACCGACTCTGTTCCCAGATCGCGGGCTCGGAAGTATTGGTTTATCCTCTTGGTTTCGACTTCTGTTACCTTTTGAATTAACTGCGCGCAATTGATACTTTTAAAACAGACAAGGGTCCGTTGATTGGGGCAAAGCATTCAACTTTTCATATGCCTATATATGCCTTTCATGTCCCAACCAAAAAACGGAGAAAACATTATACGATTATACGTATGTATAGGTACGGATATAATGTCCGAAAATGCTTTACTTTTCTCCGTGTTTCCTCCACCCGTGCGTGAAACTATTAAAATCTTTTTTTGAACTAACAACTTCTCTGACGAAAAGAATTTAGGATGGATAATCTAACTGACATCGCATGTTTGTGTGACAAAGACCTTCAAGTACCTAGCATGTCCAACGGAAATGTACAAGAAATTTTCCCAAACATCATATTCAACCTTAATTAAGAGAGATTTTCCATGTTTTATTGTAAAATTGTTAGAATAAATTTGGAAACATGAAGGAGGAAGTAACAGCATGCTCAATACTTATATTATACTTATTCAAGAAAACAGAATCCGCATTATTATCATAAAATCGCTGAGACACCGTGGGATTTAAGTTGGTAAAGCGATCGGCTGACAGTTGGAACTTTACTGAATAGCCATAAGAATTTGTGAAGCCCAACTGGCCGCAGGATTAGCAAACCATTGATCTCTATTTTCAGACATCAAACCGAACTTAGGGTAGGGAATCGTTTCTTGGTTTTAGTTCATTAAATCACTAGTTATCCACAAAAAACAGAAGAGAATACTCGAAAGTAATGGTGTTACTTTTACGGTAAAGACTGAAACCCTTTCTTCTTGGATGTTGTTCAAATTCAACTCTATTTACCGATAAAAGAGTGAACAAAAGACAGGAGGCAATGACGTAATTCAACTCTGCTTCGGGGATGGGTGAGGGGAAGGGCTGCAGCCAAATAGCGAGAATAGGGAATCTGCTTGCTAATCATTGGAAATGGGAAATAGTTGATTAAATCAAGCGATACCATTTATGAGTTTCATCAATTATTCTTTTTTACTTTTTAAATTTTCTTATTTTGTTTATAAATTGACATTGAAAAAAATATAAGTCCATTATGTGAGATAAATAAACTTAATTATAATATATAAGGTATCATTTAATGGAGTTCTCGTTTAATGGTTCATTAATAAAAAAATTGCTGGGTTTGAATCACATAACGTGCATCTAAACTCAGTTTAGTAATTTATAGTTTGAAAGTTTAAATAATGTTGATGTTATTTTTTATGCAAAATGAAAATGATATTTAATGGTAGCTCCTTTGTTTTTAATCATTATAATCATGCTAAGTGATTGCAATTTAACTAATAGCGCGTTCTAGAACAGCACTTATGGAAACACATGAACTCGTATTGAATGTGCCTTCGCAGCTGTACGTTCAAATTCTCGCTGAAATTAAAAACCAGAGCGATAGCCGAAATATAGTTATTAAATATAGAGACAATCTGCAAGTTGTTTAGCAATAATGCCGTTATTATAATACCGAAAAAAATGTTTTCCTAAGATATCCTATGCGCTTCATGGGCCGTAAGAATAAAGTACAATGCATTAATTAGTACGATCTTTTAACACCGTTACGATTGTGGCATTTTGCCAATGAGAAAAGTGGCCGGCAGGCCCACAGGGGCGCAGGATAGAAAATTTCGCATCATCCAACCAGTATTTAAATATTTTTGGACGTCAAAAAGTTTGAAATACATTTCGTGCATACGAATTCCGAAATAACTAGGCTGAATTACACATTCTCTATCGCATTTTGCGCATTGCACCTCTCAATTGTTTTACCCCATGTGGGTCCATAATGTCGTAATGCCCAAACACCAGGTGGATATAGCATTGCTCCTGGGCGACGGGGACTTCCTTCTAGGCGTGGACGCGTGGGGGTCGCATCACGAGGTGGCAGGAAGCCTTGGGTGATTTGTTTACGGAGCCAGAATAAAGATTAATGTTCCGAATGTCCACTCGGCCGAAAGTAAACGACGTCGCCATTGACTCGACTAACGTACAGATTCGTGTCTCGGGCATATATATATATATATATTTATTTCCCATCGAGTCTTTATTACCTTCCCCCAACTACTACCGCCACATTAAAGTCCCTCAATCGTTCTCCTCGAAGTCTTGGCAAGACCTAGGCTCGCTGCTCTCGACTGAATAGGGTCCAGTTCCATCTGCGGGTTAAAGAATATTTTTTTCTTCGGAAACGGGAATGAGGGGGCGGAACATAAAATAAAGACTCGAATTCAGGGAAAAAAATGGGTCAAGGTCGAAGTGACCACTACCATTCAAATTTCCGAGTTTTTATCAAAATACCTATCATATCAAGGGTCCCGGGAAAGGAGCTGATTAAGGCAAGACGACCTGAATGCCATAATAACCCTCACTCCCAACCACTACACGCGTGTATGATCGCCGTGTATGGATGGAATCAGTTGAATTCTCGGTAATTGGAGAAAAGGTTTTCCTCGCTGCGGTCTCATACCATAGACAAACTGAAATACATATATTGAGGGTTTTCCTCGTATATTCTGTCACAATACCTTGCGTATTCGTATCGTTAGCTGCAGAAAATAAATTAAAACTCTAATAGCTTTTTCTTCGCTGTTAGGGATAGCAGCCGACCGAGTTAGCCTGGTGGGTAGCGTGCTCGCCGGCTAACCCAAAGGTCGCGGGTTCGAATCCCGGCCAGGGCATGGATGTTGTGTTTGTGCAGATGAGTTTTTTCAATGGGTTGGAGAGGTTCGAAATGACCATAGCCGTTGAAGCACCCTATAAACAAAAAATACTACTACTTAGGGATAGCAGGCGGGGACGCCATCACTTTCCAAGTGTGTAACGTTTGGCACCAGTTTGGTAAGATAATTGGAAGGTTGTTTTATAGTGTTGACTCTTCTTCAAAAAATGAATCACCAAAAAAGTCAATCAACCTTGTGTGTGTAGTACCAGATCAGATACACTTTCCTTTAGGTAAAAAGAACGTTTACCGCTGTAAACTTCTCGATTACTTCGACTGAACCAATTCAACTCAACACAATACCATCCTTCCCCCCATATCATTATAGTTAGTAGTAGTTGTGTTTAGGTTTTTAGGGTGCTTCGACTTTTAGGGCTAGGGTCATGTCAGCACCACTGCCAAAGTTAGTTATTCATATATAATGAGGGATAAAAAAAAATAATAAGTGAAAGTCATAATTTATTTATGAGCCCGGTTTTTCTCGTGAATTCGAGCAGGCGGCTTAAATTTTCTGGATGATGTCTCCTGGTATCGAATCGAGACGACCCCCCTCTTACGTAGAATTGTTCCCGTGCTGCCTGGTATCTAAGGCATTCCGTCGGAAGTTGACGAATGCTCAAGGGACAACCGCTAGGGGGCAATCATTATAGTTATTAGATGTAATGGAAGCCGTGAAAGTAAAACACTATTTCAGTGCTTCTGAGGAATCATTATCCGTGATTCTTTCGTCATATATAGCTCAGTACACGGGAAAAAACACCTATGGTAGCACTTGGTCAAATTATTTAGAGACGAGTTCTGCCTAGAGTTCTGTCGTTGGTTCTCCCGCTCCCATTCGATCCCATTGTTGTCGCAGCTCTAGTAAATTAATTATTGGGTCGTCGAGTCAGTCACATATATATTGTTGAGAAATTTAACACTCTTCATATACAAGAGAGAGTCTGAGCGAATGCGTTTGGTGCCGTTCGTTTGGGAATACTGTCTCCTAGACGGGGCAAATGAAAACGAGAATGGTTTTTCGAGCGACGGTGATCACGGAAATCGGAAGAAAAAGGAGGGTGTTGCGCGCCCACGAAAAAATAATCAGCGTGGGGGGGAAGGCACTTGGCCACTTCGTTTGCTCTCCGCAAAAACGTTTCCCATCTGCTGGGTTGCACACACCTCCTGCGGGGGAAAGGAGTGGACGGAAGAGGAGAGGAGAATGCCGCCGCTGTTGCCGGAGAGATCTCGTGGGATGCCGCCCGTCTCTCTCTCCCCCGCCTCCCCCAAGGGAAGGATACGTATGCTTAAGAGAATTAAAGAATCCCTTTAAAGTGGAATCGATCCGCGGCACGAGGCCA
>WURS02000015.1:10062621-10072945 GCA_011762765.2 Rhinocypha anisoptera | reverse complement strand
CATTACTTTCGTTTTCTTAATGTTAATTTTCATCCCAAATCTCTGACACTGGTCCTGTAAGGCATTCAACAAGGTCTACACACAAAAAAAATGACTGTTTTAGTCGACCTACATGTTCGTATCCGAGGGTTAAGCCAGAAATTACGAGACCCCCCAAGAAATTTCCCGAAGAAGTTGGCGCGCGTGTCGTGTTGTGTTAAGATTCTTCCCAAAAAAGTGGTTGCAGGTTGGAGCTGAACTGGTGGCCCGATTTTTCATTCGTATCCGCCGCCCTCACTCGCGCTTTCTTCCTGGGCGGCCTGGAGCCGAAGAAACTGAAGCGTCCCATCAAGGTCACGTTCCCATTGACGATTTAAGCAAATGCTGGGAGCACGCGGGCAACACTTTCTTCTCAGACTTCGACCGCAGCGCTTCGGAGAAGTGGTGTGTGAGTGTGTGTGTTTGTGATCGAGCCTCCAGGGATCTCGTGCAATTAGTCCCCTCTCTCTCGCCTAACTCATCGAATTGAAATCAAAACGTAAGAGATTTTGCGTTGTGTGTTCATGAGTTTACTTGGTTGTGATCCAATTGTTTTTTGTGATAGCCGTCCGGCTGTGTAATTCTACACGGTCATGAAGTGTGAGTCGGGAGACAATTGAAGAACATGCAGGATAGTGATTCGTTAGACGCATCAAAGCAATTTGAAGGGAAAATTATATGGTGTTCGCTTCTATACTAATCTCTGTCTATATTTTTTCTCTTTGCCGTTTGGTTGTGTTTTGTTCGAGCCTAAAATGTGGGTGTGGACGTCAGTGAATATTCTCTTGCTCATTAAATATATATATATTTATATTTAAAATAAAAAAAATGTCTTCTAGCAGGTATCAGTGATAGGAGATGAATATGCTTGTGTAAAGTATCCATCTTATTTATTTTTTGACCGTAGTATTCATTAAGAAATATTTGCTGTCATTTATTTGACAAGAATTAAATAAGCAGTGCGGCACCTCTGACTAGCAGGATTGGTTTGCTTCCCCATTTATCCTTCTTCCCTAACCACTCAAAATTGTTGGATAATCGGGCCATGATAGAGGATTACTTTCACAGTCATTGGCGTTCACTCAGTTTCCCACGTGGTTCTGAAATTCTTGCCCCTCAAAGTGAATACTTATTTTCAGAAAGATTATCAGTTTTAGATCTTTCTAAGCATATACACTTTCAATTGCTGACGGTCTCTGGCTTCCCATACCCCTTATTTCGTACTTGAATTGAATTCGATATTGATTAGATACTGTCCAAGAAAATTTGTATTCAAGTTCTTTTCTTCATCGCATTTGTGTTTTGGATCTTTCAGATGTCCTTTCCATATGAAATCCGGAGTGTTGCCCCTGAGCTGAATAAGGAGATATTATCCGTTTTCTCTGGAGAAAGGGAGGGGTATTTTCATGTCGGCCCGAAGAAGTACCTTCTGAATTCAAAGTATGCTAAAGAGGCGTCTAATTATTATAACCTGGAAGTGAGACCGGATGACGTATGGGTTGTTACATACCCTAGATCAGGTAAGCAGATCTGTAAAAGTGATTTCCACTTGGAAGTATCGAATACTAAGGTTTTAAAATAGACTTAAATGTGTTTTACGCCTAATGGAAGTATGTTATACTAAAATACACTCAAATTGGATTACCTCAAACTTTGTCTCGGTGAACCAAAATTTCTCTTCAAATTGATTATGTCGAGTATTACTAAATTGTTATTGTACTATGGATAAAGCTCATAACAATAATTTTGTTAGGGAATTAAAATGTTTTTCTTTTGATAAGGGACTACATGGACGCAAGAGATGGTGTGGCTTATCAATAACAACCTGGATTACGATAGAGCCTTAAAGGAGAAGCTAGTTGAAAGATTCCCCTACCTCGAGTAAGTTTGGAGCTTAGAAATAATTTCGTCGGAATTGGTGGAGTGTGGAGTGTTGGTAGTTGATAATGGAATGAATGTGGTATGATTTTATTTCAGAATAAGTGTTCTAGTGCACGATGGATTCCAGAAGGAAATTATTGAATACAATAATCATAACCCGGAGTGCATTGAAGCACTTAAAAAAATGTGTGAGCCAGGGTATGAGGCTATAAAGAAAATGAAATCTCCTAGACATGTCAAATCCCATTACCCTCTCAGCCTGCTACCACCGAATCTCGTGGACACTAGTAAGGTAAATGAGATTTATTAGCGGCAGTTATGTTTATGCTAGTGAATTTGTTAAATATTGAATTATAATTTTATATCCTAATAATTTGGAAAACAATCTGAAATCTTATTCGCCGCTTTCTCAGGTCATCTACGTCGCCAGAAACCCGAGGGATGTAGCAGTATCATATTATTATCAGAATCGCCTATTAAAATTTATGGGTTTTGAAGCTGAATTTTCAAAGTTTTGGGATCTTTTCCAGCGAGATTCAGGTTAGCGGTCTTTCATTTTTCTAAGCGTGATTTCTAGAATAATCTTTCATGCACGACCTTTAAACCCCCTTTCAATCCTTTTCATAGTTCTCTGGGCACCTTTTTGGAGTCACGTTGAAGAAGGATGGAACCTGAGAGACCATCCGAATATGCTTTTCCTCTTCTACGAAGACATGAAAAAGGTAATATATACTTCAAATGCTACATCAACGTGTCCGTTGTTTTAAGGAGATATTTTCAATCACAAAAGGTGACGAAACCCTTCCACACGCAGTCTTGGGTGCCTCCGATTTTGGAACCGCATTTCATTAGTTTCATGTACCCAATAGTCTCCGGCTCGACTCTGAAAATTCTTGATTACTTGAATAAAAGTCATGTAACTTTTCATAGGATTTATTTTGTAAACGACTTGTACACACGACCGGTTTCATTTCAAATTCGACATAATCAAAAATGATGTCGCATTTGAAATGAAACCGGTCTTGTACGAATTTTATTTTTAAAATTTACATTGTTTTTATCCAAGTTCAGTAGTTTGGTTAACTTTTTATCTATTTGTGCGATTTTGTGTTTTCATCCGTTTCTCCAGCGAAAATTCAGTATGTCTCGTCGAGCAGCCGTTCGCAAAATTGTAACATTTCAACAACTCATTAATTTAACTTTTGACCGTCAATTAAGATTTAGGAGTGTCATGAGGGGTTTTAGTTGGTCACTTTCACAGGTACTTACGCATCAACCGCATGTGAGTGATGAAAAATAGGCGTGCCGATGTTAATATCTCGACTGGGCAACGCGACCATTTTTATTCAAGATCCATATGATCAGCCTGGAACATTTTTGTTGTTTGACATTTTATGTAAAGAGTTCAAAACCTTGATATGGAGTGTGAAATTGTTTTGTTCTGAGAAAGATTAATTAGTGTAAGTTGGTAGGTTTTGAGATTTGGGGTTTGGAAGAGAATGCAGAAGATGGGGCGGAGGGAAAAAAAGAAGTATGGCAGAGAACTTTTTTATCGGGGATATTAATTGCCAAAATTAGAGGAGAACCGATGAGAATTTAATAAGAAGTAAGGGAATGTTAAATGTATATGAAAATAGAGGGAAATATGTTAAGTAGATATAGGAAAAGTACGTACACTTTAGATAGGTTGAAGGGAAGTATAGGAAATGAAATATGAGGAATGATTATTTTATATATAATAACAAAGAAGTTTTAAATTATTTTGAGTTGCATCTGAAACCGATATCCTGCACGACAAGCAGCTTAGAAAATTACACAACAAAACTTGCGGCTAAAAGAAATATAATTGAACATTTTGTTGCATATGGGTAGAATTTAATGTAAGGAGAGATATTATCTAACAATTTTGGGTTAAATAAAAAAAAAAACTCGGGATATTCTTCTTTTCCATATCTCATGGATTCCAATTTGGATTTTTTTTTGCATTTCTCTCTCTCTATCACTCCTTCATTTTTGTCTATACGTCAGAATTTTGGCATATATTTTCCCACAACCTTTGTTTTCTTTCACACAAACCGTTCATCACGCTTGGGTATTATATTTCCTTGTTCTTCCGTCTCTACCCCAGGCTCCGTCTACAAATTATATCTCAGCTCTTCTAAAGACCCATAAACATTTCACACTCATCCTGGAACTTCTTTTAGAGCCACATCTCATTACCTTATCTATACATACGTTTTAGTGGCTTTTCACATCGCTGCATACTGATTCGAGGGGAAAAAATTCTTGTTTTTTATTCCATGTTTTAACCTTTTTTGTGTTTTAAGTTTTACTGTTATTTGTCTTTTGTTTCATGTGTGTAGATCGATTAAATTTGAGTACAGACAAAAACACTGCTCCGTGGTTGTTGTCTCCGCCACTGAAAGTTATACTTTGATAGAATAAATATCTGAAATTAAGGGTTTCCTTGCTCCGTAAACTATTATATAATATAATTAAAGCAAATTGTTTCAACTTTTTCCTGTTCTAGTTTATTTATTGCTTTGACTTATATTAGAATTAGATATTTCTTAGCACATTGTTACGCTTTATCTGACAAGTCGACGGAATTCCGTTTTCAGTTAAAACGTCCATACATTGTTAAATTTCACAACCACCCATATTTTAGAGAGTGAATGAGCATTTTTTAAAAATCGTAAGATGAATGCTTATCGAAAAAAGCCTTTTCACTGTTTTTATGATGATAGGGCAATAATTCTGGGATTATTTTTCAAACTGCAGTGAAATTATTGTTGAGGTGCGTAATTAAACTTAAACGGAATTATGCAAATATTATATAAAGTAATTTATAGGAAAGTTCAGTATTTTGTTTTTCATGAGATTTATGGTGAAGTTGCGTCAACGTTTGATATCATGCGGTTGATAATTAAGCGTCTAATGGTAACTCATATTTTATTATGGAAAATTTGCGCTTCTTAATGAGGGCTTAGGCAGCCTCACTTATTATCAGTGTTAGTAAATTCATAGTTTTTCTTATGTCCTGTTATCAATTATATGATTTTTAATTGTTCTTTCTAAGACAAATATTATTACCGAAATATAACTTTTCAACCCGGTTCCCAGATTTATGATTAACTTATTGTCTATTCTATCAGACGTGCACATTATGTGAGAACATCATTTCGTGTACTTTCGCGTATTTAAGCGAAAACTGCCTAATCTCATCCTACCTAAAACTTTAGAAAATGAATAACTGTTGCTGTATTCTATCTTCTCATTCTTGCCTCTTGTATTCATCCACCTCAGGTGGATGTCTCTCTCGTCTATGCCACGTATCGGGACCCTATCTCGCCTATCCAATTGAGTGAGGCTGTCCTCTCCGATCAATTCCCATAGAACTTCCCCTTTTTTAGATTGGGTTGTCTGCATATGCGGTAGAGGGAAGCAGAAAATTCTCTCTGACCTGAAAACTAATTTCCTTATGTAATCACTTCGGTGATCTCGATTCATGAAAAAAGGCACCTGGAGACTTCCAAGGTAATGTTGCCACACTATCTCTACTTCAAGAAAAACTTCAAAGCCGACTATCGCTCAACGTGTGCCGAAAAATAAAAGACATCGAAAATCATTTCGAAAAATGTCTATTAGGACTTTTTCCGTGTCACCTTTTTTTTTGCTCCTTGCCCCTGCGCGACATCACTAAAAAAAAGTGAGAGCCTGTAACTGATGTTGTAACTGTAACTGATGTTATTCGCACTCCTGACGGACTCGACAAAAAAAAATCTTTTCCTTCCTTCCCTTTTATTCCTCGATTAAAGTCACAAAAACATTCAGCAATGTTTTCGGAACCTCAGTAGAGAGACAAGCATAGGTGCTCCATATTTACACTATGAGGTTGCTGCGACATTACCTTCCGCAGGATATAAACATCTTTCCGACATGCGGCCTTTTCCTTATTTTATTTTTAACCTGGTGTTTTTTATGTCTAAAAGTTGGTCTGGTTAGCCTTGTGGCTAGTGTACGCTCTCCTATTAACCTCAGGGTCAAAGCCTTTTGATCCATGGGGGTCGTTGACGTTTTTTTCATAGTTTTTTGCTTACATGCCGGAGAGATTTCTTACAATGTATCTTTATACGATTATGCAATCACAGTTCTTCATGTTTTAGTACTGATTTTCTGTATTCCATTAATTTTTGTCAAATTAAAAAGTAAACTACGACATCTTCGTATGAGCCTCGCCAAAGGATTTTGCGCATGATTAAATTTATCTTATATTTTAAAAAATCAGTGTTTGTTGTATTGATTTTCTGAGTTGCTACTATGGCGGAAGATGATTCTCATTGATTAACTGTAGGAAATCTACGGGCTGAAAAAATCACTAAAAAGTTACCCACTTCTGATGTCGGGTGTGGTCGCGTCACCATCCTGCTTCCTGTTGCATGTGTTGCTCCTTAGATTAATTTGTTCGACATCATCATTGGACCCTAGAATGCTTCAGATTTTCTTCTAAACGATATTAAAAAAACATTGCTTTTTTATAAAAAAAAAGTAACATGTTCAAACTTCTGTTTTTGTAAACCAGGATCTTCCAGCTGCCATACGGAAGGTTGCATCGTTTTTAAACAAGAAATTAACTGATAAGGAAGTGTCTAAACTTGCCACGCATTTGGACATAAGCAATTTTAAGAACAACCCTGCAATGAAGCAGATTCCTGATGCTATTAAAGGAATGGAGAGGGATGGCGAACAAGGATTCGTCAGGCAAGGTACGACCAATATTAAATCTAATTACAATTGGCGGAAAATGCAAATCGCCAAATATTGTAATTAAAATAATTGCAGAAATTACATTCACATGAAATACGCGGAGCATTGAAAATCGCACAGCTGTTTTCCGATCAATCAACTCATTGGTATATCTTGCTGCTGTGGCCTATTAAATTTGTTTACAAAATAACCTTCAAGCCTATGGACGTACAGCAGTGGGTGTTAGGACCTCAGCCGTGTGGTGTGCCAATCCTCTGCGTAATAATGATCTCTACCACTGTGTTCGGAAATGGTACGTGAGAGCAAGGAATCCTTGTAACGTTCGGTTCTGCGGTCTATTTCCCTTAAGATGGCGTCATCTAATGTAATAGGTTTTAATTGTGAAATTATTTGTGTCGTTTTTTGTTGTAATGAATGGCGAAATTTTCGATATAGCATGTGTTTGACAAAGTAATCGTTAACAAAGTAATCGTTAAGTAATAAATTTGTTTCATGTTTGAACTATTATCAATGAATATCGACTTTAGCATTTTGTAAAAGATGGTAGCTATACATCGCCAGGGTAATAGGTGGGCATTCGTTTTTTGAAGTTAAAAGAACAGAATAGATAAATGGGACATATAAAATATATACGTTAAAAAATATGAATTTATATTAAAATAACTTTTTACGAAATTTTTCTACGAGTATCCTTTACGAAACAAAATGCGTCGCTCTAGCAATTTTTAAAGCATATAATGCGCGATATATAGCATGCACTGAGAAGTTTAATTTTTTTCCCCAGAGCGCTATTTGTATGTCACGTATGAAAAATATTAGACTGTAATAGAACCTACATTTTAGTGCTGAATCCACAAGTTTGAGTACTTGTGTAAGCGAGGGTTTTACTTGATTCCTCTTGCCACTGTATTTTTTGGCTCTCCATCCACTCATAATATCCCAACTTTCTAGTGAATCTTAATTATTAATTACCGCTAAAGTGCATTTAACTAGCCAAAAATTATCTGTAACCACTTTCTTCGGAAAAAATTACACCCATAGGTCATTATAGAACTTGTAATATTCCAGGATATTTTATTCCACATTTTGTTTGTGATTGTTTAGGTTGTCCGTATAAAGATTAGTTTGATTCTCAGTGGGTGAAATATGATAAATTGATTAGAAATAACGCTTTCTTGTCCACTGCGGTAATGATAATCCAGTTGGTCTGAATGGTACTAAGGACTTCAGAAGTCAAACCTTCCCGATCCCGACAGAATGTTAGCACTCATTTCATGGGGTCAGAATGTGATTGCTCCGTCAGATGGTGGGAATCTGTTACCTGGAATTTTTCACGTAGCCTTTGCAGCAACGGAAATTCGAAAGCGTGTCTTTTCAAGTGTAGCATTCGACATTTTCCCCCAAATTAAGCAAGGAATAAAAACCGAGGACACCACACTTCGGTTGCAATGGAACCAGACGCTAATATGTTGGGGAATATAGTTACGTAACCCCTATTAGCCAATATAGGTTTTTATCTATTCTCATGCAAGACATTAAACAGATGGTAAGTTTTTATTATAAACTTGGAATATAATGTAATAAATATTATGATTATTAAAAAAAATAACCTGGACCTTTAGTTTCTACTGTTTTGCTGAAAAACTTTCAACTGTATCCGCTGAAACCTAGCGAAATTGTTTCATAATGTAAATGGAAGCGTAACTTTAGTTTTCCCACGAAAACTTTAATTCGGACACGACCTAGGATTCGCTGAGTTTCAATACCATCTGGTGGTCAGTCTGAAATGTAGTACCTGTGGAAAGACCAAGTTACGATTCAAATTTCATTGTTGAAATACCTTCAGTAAATCAATTAAAATTAAAAAACATGATTTAAAAACGTCAATTAATTCAATTCGTTAAAAATAAAATTTTAACAAATTCAATAGACCAAGGCCCAGGATACAATACGAATATTTTATTCGTCCACGTAGATTAACCTCACAGTGGTGACGCGTAGATTTGTTACCATTCCTTATGCTAACAGGTCATCCTTATGCTTCCCACATCCTTTTTTTAACCCTAAAAGATTTTCTTATTTCAAAAATTACCATTTCTACCCATGCACGCTCCTATTACTCGCTCCTAAAGGTAGGTGAAACATCCTAATATTGTTCCCGGTTAAATTATCTCCAGGTATTCCTACAATTATATACATATTATATACATTCATACATACATATATTTACATACATTCACACATACATATCTGTTGTTTAATTATTTGTTAAGTGCTTTGTCTTACATTCTGTCTATCCTAATGCGATAATTTGAAATTAATTATTGATAGTAATTACGACGAAAATGATGAGAACTAATGACTTCGTGTTCACGTAAACGAAACTCCATTTTGATGTAAAGATGAAATTACTGATCTCGAATTGAAATTAATTCCATCGAGTGGTTTCGTTGATGCATCGAACGTGCCATTAAAGGTAATTGCTTCGCATCAGGAAAACATACTTGATAGCATATAAAATAGCATTGCCTTTAATCCTGCTGTTTTTGTGTTGTATTGAGCACCAACTTCGTTCACCTTGAATATGAAAGTGTGCTCTTACGGCCTTGGATATTCGTTGACCTTGTCCGGTTGCGCTGGGCCAACGGCCTTATGATGAAAAAAGGTTCTAATATCTGCGTTTTCATTGGAAATTACTTGAAGTTCGACTGCTGATGTACTTTAAATGCTATACATTATTAGTAGTTGCTAGTTGCTATACATTATTAAAGTAGACTTAAAGGCGGAATATATTTTTATACTTCTTGATTTTTTTAATCATTGTATTGCATGAAGTGCAATTTAATTCTACTGAACTCAAGCGTTGAAGTAAAAAATTATTGTGTTAACCGTTCGCTCGAAAGAATCACGTCACTATGGCCCGTAATATCCGTGTTGTTGAAGATATCCTTTTTCCTATATTTGGAATTGCCAAGAGATATTACAGGGGACAACACCGATTTCAGTAACAACATTCCTTCTTCATAATGCTGTTACTAATGCTCGAAAAACTGAGACATTATCAAAGCTAAGACTCAAGAAAAAATAGCTAACGTAAAAGCCAAATGTTGCACATACGTGGAAGATATACTGATGAAAAAGAAGGAAGAAGTCCCGAGAAATCCAAATGACTTAACTAGGTATGTACTCAAAGTTACTCATTTAAATTGAGAATTTAGGAAAAAAATGTACGGGAAGTATGAACATTCATATGCTATTTTAATATTACGTAAAAAAGTTTTTTGAATTGGTGAAATAAAAAAAATGTCCTTGTAAGGATATAATTCAGAATAAATCATAGTTATAATTAATTCACCGTATTACTATGTGATTTACTTTACTTAGTAGGTATTTCGTTTATGTAACTACCAATTTCCTTGAATTCGTTATCCTGTACATTATTCTTTAATTAAATATTATTATTAAGTAGTTACAAGTTGACCATCTGTTCAGGTGGTAACATAAATTTACATTAATCACAAACTTACAGATTATTGCAACAATTACAACATTTCTTACAAAAAAATCATATAAATGGCAACGAAGACAGGATATAGAAAAGGAAATAATTTTAAGAAGAAAACATACAGCGATGCATCGAAAAACGTACATAAAAACA
>WURS02000015.1:10023158-10054402 GCA_011762765.2 Rhinocypha anisoptera | reverse complement strand
TGACATTCATCATCTCACTTGAGTCAACTCATGAGCTATTTATATATGTATATATATATATATAAATCTAGCCTTAAATAAATCCGATATTCGCATCAATTTATGTCACTCCTATTCAATTTATTGTCTTTAATTTTACGTGTAAAGAACAACGTATTTAATCTGTCATGTGGGGTATATACATTTACCTTATTTTATTTACGTGCCCTAAATATCCTACGTACGTTGGAATAGAAGCATCCGGTACAAGGTGCTGAAGGGGTATTCTAAAGATCGAGTGGATAAGAATAGCGAGAAACGAGGAAGTGTGCAAAATAGCGGAAAAAAGAAGACAATGGTCTAATAGTTTGTTATTTGGATTCTTTTTACCAGGATCCCAATATTTCATTCGAGATAGATGCAGTAAACTACATGAGAGAACAGACTACTTTTCAACAAGGATAAACAACAAGGATGAAAATTTTCAAAAATTTACTTTTATCTTTTTCATGCCAATCGGGTGAAAACAGCTTCTGGTGATATCGTGAAAATAAAATACGTCTATAAGTTAATGAAAGGAAGCAACTTCAGAGAAAATAAAGGATGGTAGAAATACAATTGACTAAGTATTACCTTCGAACAAAAAGTTATTTAAATATTAAGAATATATATTTATGAAGATTTAGTAAATAAATTATGCCAAGCTGCAAAAGAAAAGTGATCGATAAAATCCGGAAATTAAGGTCTAAGCATCCGTTTAGGTAATCGTTAACAGGAAGTCGGCAATAAAAGAGGAAATACAGTCGAGAGAACAAGTGGAGCGCGACAACTGAAAATATACAATAAGAAATGGCATTTCCCAGTATAAACAGGGATAAGCGTAGGAACGAAAGAAAAGCAGCTAAGGACAGGACAAGAATACACATTGAATTGTTAAAGGTACCCTCAGAAAAGCTATAAGCCAATTGTAAAAAAGACCATAAGAGCACAATCACAAGAAAAAATACCTTCCATAAATCTAATATCAAAATATCATTCACGAGAAAGAATATTCAAAGATGACGATAGAACATGAAAAACATTTAGACATTTTCAATGAATTATTTCGGTCAAGGACAGAAAATATAGCTTCAAGAAACACAACGGTAGAAGTAATCCAAATACGTAAGCGAAAGATAAAATTACAACGGGATGTGAAGAAATGGAAACACATTTGAAACAATTAAAAATGGAAGAGAGCTCAGTGCAAAAACAGTAGAAGGAAAAAAAAAGCTTTTAAACTGAAGAATGCTCACACCAAAGTAAACAATCTGCTCAACATTCCCATTAACGAAAGAAGTTGCATGTTTTGCCAGAGAAATCACAGAATTTTCCGATTCTTTTTCTCGAATGACATTTTTACCATTTTAAAACACCGTCAAACAACGGACGTGAATTATGCTTTTACATTTGCATTTCTATTATCATTACATTACTGACAGGACACTCAGTGCAAACTTGATTCTAACATTAATAGTAATTCACACGAACACAAGCTGAATCGGTAGTATGTGTTCAATTGCCACCACAGTGCATTTCTCGTGTCCTGCTCCCTTAAGAAATTACGGGCTTTTGTACCATTTAGCAAATATAAACATTCTCATATAAGACTGCTGCATTTTCAAGAAAAAATGAAGAAGATATTAACTAATTTCGTAGTAAATATTGTAATATTGCAATTTTCCACCAGGTAACCTACACACGGATATAAATTCCAAATTCTATTAAAAAGTAAAAACTGAAATGATCCGTAAGATACCGTTGAAATGATACTACCACATTCATGCCACGATGACGCAATGAAGATTATTGTAAACCTAAAACACAATATGGTGTTATAAAAAGAAGTTACATAGCGAAGAGAATTAAAATGATATTGCACCTAAATTTTTTCTAAAGACTCCAAAAATAGCTCCACGACAAATTTAAAACTCGTTCCAAATTTCGCTTTGTCTTCCAATTGCAATCCTCAGATCACAACAGCGCTTACTCAAATTTATCATGGTCTTTCCCGATTCTTCAAAAAGAAAAATTGCCATGGGAAAGAGCCCCAAGCTAAGAGAATATCTTCTTTTACCGTCCATGAGGTAAAAAGCGTGGAAGTCAGCGGTGACTAACTTTTTAGATCGTTTGCCGACTAAATCTCTGCGCAGATGTAACCAAATTTAGGTCGACACCCGCCTCTCTTATCTGCGACGTCCCCATGCCGAAGAAAAGAAAGCGTCAGGGCTGAAGCGAAGCGGGCCACGTTTAAATATCCACCCGCGGAACTCCATTTTATGCCCTTTCTGTCTCCAACTTTAACTCGACCCTCACCCCTCTCTCCCACACGCTATACCCAACCCGCCCGCACTTTACTGACCTCCGCATACACTCGCCTCAGCCTCAACGGAACTGCATCCTCCCACCCCCATCCAAGTCTCCTAAGCGCCGCGGACTCTGCCCCCACCCTACCTCCCGGTTCACCCCATTTCCTCGCCCATCACATGGGCTTCCCATTTCCCCCGCCACTCCTCTTCCCTATCTTTAGACAGCGGCACAGCGAAGGAGGGGCTTAAAGTTAGGGAGGGGGGTGGAGGGGAAGCGGCCACCCGCGCAAGTCCGCTGGCAAGATCGTGGACGTTAAACGATCCTAGCGCACTTCTATTCACACCGGCCGAATGCGTACAGATCGCAGTGCATAAGGCGGCGATAAAGAAGCAAATTTCGTACGAAGAAGAACAGAGGATGAAGTTGCGAAATAAGCCGATCGGAAGCGAAACGGAAAGCTCCACCACCAGTCCCATGGTTGCTAAAGGGGAAAACTTGAATTCTTTGGGATATGGGAGTGTTGAGTGTCCACCTTTGTTTGTTAAGGATACAAGTGGTAGCAGGAGTGGTTCGTATTTAAGTGATTCCCGGACGACGAGCGATGAGGTAAGTAGGACAACAAGTGGAAGCAGTGTGAGTTCTTCGGCCAGCTCAAGGAACTCGTCTGGGGCTCTGAACGGTATTTTTGAATCCAGTGAAGTGAAAGCTAATCCAAATCCTCCAGTTGTACCTCCAAGGAGAGAATCGATTCAAGCAATACCCCCTTATAACAACACTTCCCAGCACGTGATTACAGAGAATCACAAGAGACAACCAAAAACTGAGAAGGTTGGGGTATGGAATGAAGGACACAAGCAAAACATTCCCAGTTATCATGATTACATGCAAGCCACAGTGCAGAATTTTCAATCTGATTCAAGTGAACAAATTAATCCTGTGAATAATATTATCAACCTTGTACAATCGAATGACCCCACAAAAGATGTTCAGGAAATGGAGGAAAGAAAGTTGGCAGACCAATCACATGCTTCACGGATCCAAAACAAAATGGAAAATAAGAAAAAAATGAAAAGGGCAAATACCATTGACATTCCCAAACCTCTTAATTTCTATGTAAATGAAGACGATTATTCAAGTGGTGAAGAGAATGAAGGTGATGATGAAATGATCAACCTACAAGGTAAAGGGGATGGTTCTGCTGGTCTTGGAACTCACCGTGCTGCCTACCTGGCCCTGAGAGGCCCAATAAGAGTCAAGTTGCCTCCCAACCAAGGGCCTGTTGCACCTTCATTTGAAGCTAAAACGGAAAGTGACCGTAAATTCCTGGCTTTCCTGGAGCAACACAGTGGAACCACTAGTAATAAGGCTGAACCAGCATACCACTCTTCTGCAAGGGGTGGTGCTCATTGGAGCAATCGATTTAGTAATATTAAGACCACCTTTGAAGGAACTGCCCAAGGGCCTGACTTTCCCAATCAAATGCGTGGACGTGGTAGTGGGAGAGGTTTTGCTGGAGGCAGAGTAAGTGGCCCAGCTTCAGCAAGAAATTTCTGGCGAGCAGCAGATGACTCAGTGACTCGATCGAGGAGCAATTCACATGAACCTCGCCTAAGCAGAGAAGGTAGTACTTTACTTAGGCGCCTATTCGAGGAGAGAGATGCTGCAGCCCAGAACCAAATGGAAAAAGAAAATTCCAAGAGGCGCTCTTCTGAGCAGATTAGTAAATTACCATGGGCTGGAGATATTCATCTCAAAGGAGAAGTTCCCCCCAAAGAATCCGTAGTGATAGGATCATTGACAGTGGCCAACAAAAAGCAGCTCTTCTCGGCAATGAATGCTTCCCCTCCAGTCCCAGAAGTTAAGGCTCCAGTTCCAGTGGGAAAGTTTTCCCATGCTCCCCTCTCTGCCTTTCGACCCCTCCCTGCAAAAGACCAGAGTAACTCCTCATCCGGCAGTTCCACTCCACTTTCATCTCCAGGTGCTGTGAGGCTTGCCACGCAAAAATTCAGTACCACCTCCACAACACCTCCTTCTCCATCTTCTAAACCACAATCTAGCCTTGCTGGACCCAGATTGGGTGCAAAGTCACCAGTAAGCCAAAAGAAAACCTTTGTGCCAATGCAGGAATGTCAATCACCAAAAGGAGGGCCTCCCCCATGGGCCAAAGAAGATGCTCATGGCAGAGTAATGTCTTCTACTGCTCGCTTTGAAATACTTTCTAGAGATAATTCCCCACCACCGCAGGTGTCCTATTCATCTCATTCCCATGTAGTTCATTCCCATAACTTGCCTCTGCAGCCTCCCCAAAATGTATCCCAACCCCTCAACCTGACACAATCTACCAAAAATGTTTCTCACCCCCAAAGCAATGCTCACCACATAAGTGATCCACATGGATTTGATAACCAAACCAATGTTCCAATCCCACCACCACGCTCTAATTTTCCATGGACTACTGTAACGCAACAGATTCCGAAAGAAAAGCCAAAACCTCCTCCAAGACCATACAGTCCTCCACCTCCTAATCTGCCTCCACCACCATCAATTTATACTCAGCCACCACCACAGGTGCCGCCATTGCCAGTAACCCTAATAGAGCCACCATCCCCTGAGCCTCAGTTACAGTGTGCTGCTGTTGCAAAAGTCATGGCGGCTCCCATTTCTCAGCAAGCAGTTGTACAGAAGCGACGAAAAGGTGGTGATATAGAGGAGGAAGAGGAAGTCGGACGGGGATCGGCTGCAAAAAATCTCAGTTCAGCCTTGCACCGTCTTTCTGTTTCACCTTGCCGCCCTGCCAGAACCACCCCTACTTCTCCACCAAATCCCATTGACACTTATCAGAAGGAAATGCCAGTGGACAGTGGAAGAGTGTATAGTGCAGATGCTTATTTACATCCAATACATGCCACCATTAGAGGAGATGAACAAAAAGTGATAAGTCGTGGAGAGGCTCAGCCTACACAGTATATAGGACACTCACAATCAGGAACAGTTTCAAATCAGAACATACAAGAGTCAGTATGTGAAGGCAGCTGTATGGAAAAAGTGTTACCACAAGAACAGGAAGAGTTTTACAGGAAGCAACTATTAGCTGTACAGGAAGCACAAAGGGCCCAAAAACGATTAGAAGAGGCACAAAGTGAAAACCTTAATCCTCCCAGTTTTCATCGAAATAGCCCAACACAAGGTTATCAGTCTCCCAAAACACACAGAGTGCAACATGCTTCTCTGACTTCTGACACTAGAGAGTTGAATGATGAGTCTGTGGTTACAATGAGGTTACAAATACCAGTCAAAGAGTCAGAATGGAATGTTCCACATAGGGAAACAATGTCTTTATCACCTTTTCATAAAGGAGCTGGTGCTCTTAGATCTAGTTCTTATCATGATGTACGAAGGGCTGTAGCTAGTGTACCTCTACCCGAGGAAAGAAAGCCAAGTCCTAGGAGAGAATTGGATGACAGGTCCCCAACTTCGGTTCTGCAGAAATCGGAGTCTTGGCATCTTTTGGGTCAAATGGGTCGTTCAAGTCCAAATTCCAAGAGACCTCAAAGCCTCACACTGGACCAGAATAAGCGTAGAGTCCCCAGTGCACTCCCCAAAATGTCTTTCCCCAAGCAATTTGAGGCTAGAATATCTCCCGAGGCAGTAGAAACAAAGCAGAAGACAGTAGAAGCATACTTAAAAGGACAAGGTATGGGCACACCACCTCCAGCTAGACGTTCAGTAAAAATGCAGGAAAATCCATCTCCTCTTTTGTTGGATGATAACTTTGAAAATGTGGATGAGGCCTTTGAAAGTCTTTTCAATGCTGCCACAATGGCTCAAGATAAGAGGGTTTCGGGAGAACGGAGTCAAGTGTCAAATCAAAGCTGCAAGGCTTCCCAAAAGGTACAGTACAAGAGCCAAAGCCAGCAGCATTTATTAAAGCCACCAGCACCCCCACGGGAATCATCTTCTTCTCCTCAGTTCCAACGAAAGCAAAAAGCTTGGGAGGAATCCAGTATGGTGAAAACAAAGCTTGCTCAAAATCTCTCTGGCAGTAAGTAGAAGAAGGGCATGACTCCGTAGAGGATGTGTGTGCATTCAACGTTTGATCAAATCAGTTGTGCATGAGCAATGCACTTTTGTGTTGTGTTATCACAAAAACCCTCATCATCATGTCTGCATCTTGTGTGAACTTCCCTGGATTAGTATAGTGATGACCTATAATGGATGCTTGTCACTTTTACTCTTCAAAATAAATTCCTAATACCACCTAATCAAATATAAATCTAACTGAGTGAATAAATTGTGTGCCTGCTTTAAACATTTGCTATTTATGCCTTTACTGGATTTATTAGTTTCTTACAACCAGAGCAGCAAGTAGGGATTAGAAGCTACATTTAACACATCAACCTATGTAATTTGACATGAAACATCTACCTTATGAGTATGATTATGAGAGTATTCATTCATACCTTAATGCTTATAATTCAGACTATTATTTGTAACATATCAAAGTGATGTGTTTTATTTTTGATGCATAAATACATAATGTAAAATTAAAATGTATTTACACTCATGTAATATCTGTAAAAAAAAATGTCCGAGTCATATGTACTATACAATGCAGGTTTTCTCTCGTGATTTCCTCATACCAGTCATGAAGTATTTCCAACTACTTGAAATTTATACACATATTATACTCTATATTGAGGTATTGACATGCCTGATGGCTCATATCGCATGGAACTTTGTATATTTTAATTTATTTGTATTTAATAATTACAAATTTGTAATATTTGTACTTTTTGTGCATGATGGAAATCAATGTTCATTTTAATATGGTATGGTGTAAAAATTATGTGAAAACATGTTTGCACAACAAGTTCCCACTTAACAGAGTAAATTGTGTCATAATGTATGCCAAGTTAACATATGTCAGTGCATAATGCTATTTGAAATGCTTGTAAAAATGAATTCAATAGTCTGTAGTTGTAATACTCCATTATAAGTGGTATAATGATATTTTACTCTGGCTCAGATCTAATTGAAAAGTGCCTATTACTACCTTATACACTTCATGATATGAAAAATATGTAGATATATGAGTAGATTAAATTGTGTAATAATGATATGTAATGAATATTCCCTATTCTGGAAAGTAACAGGTATTTTTATGTGAGCATGTTTTAATAATAGTTTATAAACATAAAGCATTTACCTGTTAAACTAGAAGTCTATATTTTGCAAGTACTTCCCACTTGCTTGTAGATAGTCCAATTTGATCATGATTTTTACAGCTTCAGTCCCCATTGTTCTGCTATTAGTTTTTTGTTTGAGAATTTTTTGCTTGCCTCTTGATAATTAATTAAACCTGATCCAAAGATGTGATTGATTTACTTGATTAAAATGCTTTGGAAGTTCAGCTTAGCACTAAAGCAAAAACTGAAATACTAATCACAAATAATATCACCTGTGGTTGTTTGGTTTGCTTTGGAAACTACAAGAATATCTTACACTTTATATTTGCAGGCCATTCTGAAGCAACAACAATGTCCTCCAGTACTGATTCATCAGTCACCAAAACTGAAGGTAAAAAGTGATTTCAGAAACATATTAATTTATGCAATCAGTAAAGAAATATTTGAGCACATACAAGAAGTGTATTTCAAGAAAATTTAATGGTTTTCTGATATAATATATTTTTAATTAGTCTGTCCAGACTGCATAAATCTTCAAAAATGCAATGAAGACATTGTACTTTTCATTAAATACATTAGATAAACACTTTCTATTTCATCTTCTACTTTAAATTTACATTGATTACACCCAGAAAGTTATCTAAGTAGAGTTTTTAAAAAGTTACTTTTGGCATCTGTCCCTTCATATTTAATAATGTTGAACAAAAAGAACCCAGCGTCCAAACAGACCTTTCAGAAATACAGTGATTCACATCTACACATGTTAAATGTATCTTAACAATTCACTACATAAGTTATGGTAATTTGTGATCAAGTTAACCTGACATGAATAATATTTATTTAAAATATTCTAAATTTCTTATTATATAATTATTTCCTGACTAAATCTGTTCAATTGTTACACTAGTTTCCTCTTTTAAGGATTATTTTCAATACACTATACCAATTTTTATCTGACAAATTACAGTGCATACCAAGTCGTCCAACTATTCTGCCACAGTCACTGGAAAGAGTCGTGTTTCAAAAGGTAAGATTCTTCTTATTTCCTTAAATGGGTAATAAGTAAAGATTAAAGATTTTTCTCCAGATTAAAGTCACCTGTTGCCCTATCAGATATTAGGATACTTATGAGTAATAATGATATTCACCATGAAATATATGTATTTTATTTAGTTAGGCTTTAGTTTAATTGGAAATAATGAATATAAGGAACAAAGATGAATCACTTAGTGATCATAAAATTGAATTCAGTCAGCTTGAACTGTTTTTTGCTCTTAAAGTTGCTTAGGTTATTCCTGTTATTAAAAGTATTGGAAAGAAAACCTATAATTTATCATTGAAATATTCAGATTATCACAGTGTATTAATTGAGGGAAGCTGGCTGAATGTACCTACTATCTTTCATTTTGTGCTTGATAAAACTGTTAACATATTCAATATGTATAATTGATCTGTTATTATAGGCTTTCCATTAAAATTATTTAGGTATATATTTTGAATTCCTTGCCTTTAAAGCATAAATAGATTGGCATACTTAAGGATAAATCTAATTCATCTTCACAGAGAAATATAAATGGCAGTGAGCATATACAATGATGCTAGATTATCAACAACAAGTAATTAATCATACATCATTAAGCTTTCCATGACCCCTTTTAAGAAAAATTTTAATTTTAAAACTCAAAACATTAAACTCTGTTAAACATTTCCAGTCTTTTTGGCATATAAGAATTTAGGACAGCATATATACCTAATGCAAGATAGTGCTGCTCATGTCAGATAGTGTTTCCTCATTCTTAATAACATCTTACAGTAGGCAATAACTATATTTCATGCCATGAAAATCATCTTAAAATGTGGTGGTCTTTGTTCATAGGTACTCATTAATTGAATGAATTTTTAATTTATGAATTCAGTTAACTGTAATGGCGAAATGAAATCTCCCATATTTGCATAAAGAAAGGAAGTGGTTATGTCTCTTGGAGAAAGCTCCAGATGAAACAATTTGAAATGCTGTCACAGATTTTGATTTAATGTTTAATTTGCAGGGCATTTTCCTCTCACATAATCAAAGATATAATTTCTATTAAATATATAGATGAATAAAGGTAGTAGCATATAAGCTAAAGTACATGAGATGGTAACTTAGCATAAAATGAATAAATGGTCTATATTTTATTACTAAAATTAGAAACTTTGTAGAAGAAATAATTTTTTCATAGAAAAGACTTTATAATAGAAATAAAGTGCCAGTGGGACAACATATCAGCCCTAGGGGTATGTGCACAAGTGCCCATCTATCGGCCCAAGGCACTTTTATGTTTAATAAATAATTTTTTTCTTAAATTGTGTAGGAGATAGAAAATATAAATAAACTTATTTTATATTCCTATAAGTGTTTGGAGTGTATATAAAAAATATGACATTAACAAATTGATATTAACATATATTATATATATTTCAATGAGAAAAACAACAAATTCCATGAAAACCCCTCAAATTTTTTGCATATACCATGTGGTAGGGGCTGGCACTAAAAGGGTTAATTCCTTGATAGGTTTAAGTGTAGAGGGTGTGACCCACATATTTGAGTTATGACTCTTTTCATTCACCGGCCACTCAATTATGTACATCTCTTATTCAGTCCATGGTCTAATTTCTATCCATGGGTAGCCATTTAGCAGAAATGAATGAGAAAGGAGGATTAAGCTCGATATTACAATTAAAGAATAGAAAATTTCATGCCCTTCTACTGAGTACCAATGTGGTTTTAATAAGTATTAAGATAATGTTTATTTGGTCACTTATGGCTGTTTCCTGAATTAAATCTAGAAACAATTTTAGTAGTAATATTTAGTCATTTTATTGTCAAAGAGCAGTTAATATTTTAAGTTGTTCACTGCATTTAACTTTGATATTTTTATTTTTCTGAAAAAAAAAAATTCTTGTGGCACATTATTATAATAGGACAAGGTCAATTAAATACCAGTTGCTTAATAGATTTCCAAGGTCACACGTCTTCATAAATTAACTTACAATTAAAAACTGTGATAATAAATTTTTTTATAGTTTTAATTTCTGTAAGGAGTGAAAACCAAAATGTTTTTAGAAAAAAAAGAGTAAGAATGGAAATTTCAATCTATACAAAGTTTGAAAGCCTTAGCTATGACATTAATACTAAGGAAAAGTAATTAAAAGTTAGACTAATTTGGACAAGTGGGAAGAGAGTTCAAAATTCTATTAAACTAATTAATGGAGAATGTGTTACTTAAATCATGATATGAAGATTTGTTTAAATGTTAACTATCAGGCAAATTTGTAAATAAAATTAGAGCAATAATAATCAGGAATGACTGCATTCATATATTGGAACAGCTATGGGAAGCCTGCATCTTAATTGGCTATCATTCTGTAATTTTCTTCTAATGTCTTTTCAGTATTTTTTTTCTTTTATAACAAGTTTTTTTTTAGAATCACATTTCAAAATGCTTTATATTATTTATATAATCACTTTATTTTTTCTTTTTTGTGTTGTTTTTATCAGCATTCTGATATTGCATTAATAGCTACCATTTTCTGTTGGAAACTTTTATAATCACTTTTGTTTATAATTTTCTTAAATTGCATTTGTTTCATTAAATTTTTCCTCTTCCTCTTGATTAATAATAATAATTGTGATCTATTTTCAACCCTTCCCATCTCTTTCGATTCTGCTGTTTGAATGAAATACCTGTTACTGGGAGCCAGATGTTGTTGACCTCGTCAGTTCCTACTTCTGTAAGCTCATGTTTTATCATAAAAATAGGAAATATAGGCCGTAGAAATAGTCCAGTTCATGTGCATGATAAAGAAAGAGTACTGCATGCAGCATCTCCTTGGCATTAGGATAGCTGTTTCAAACAACATGAGCTACTTTCATGCTTTTATCCTAATTTTTTCATCAATTAGGGTATTTTCATCAGAATTATCACAATTGAGGTCATTATTTTCTAAGAATGACTGAAATGTAGTCCATCGTTCATCTTAGGAACTTGACAAAACTTAGTGAGAAGGATCATTGTTAGTAGCAGATAAAGTTGGCTGATACCAGAATCCCTAATTGGTGATAAATTTTTGTGATGCAGTGTGTTTTTGTTTCCCTACTTCAAATTTCCAGGATATTAATTGAGGCCACAATCAATAAATTTTCATTTGCAGTGAGTATTTTTTGTTATTAGATGGTATGTTTGTTTTGCACCAGTGTATGCCTTTGAAACCTTAAGAATGCCATTTTTTTCTGCCAGTAAGACACACAAAAAGCTGCAGGTGACTTGGAGTTTTTAAATTAAATTCATGCTATGAGTATTTGCTCCTAATACTATTTGGAGTGAAAACTTCAGTTTTCCATTCCTATGCATCAGTATCTTAAAAATACATTATGCATAACAAATTGATATGATATAACATGCCTTTGAATCAAAACGTAGGTGCTTAAGTTACTGAAAATATCACTCACTAATAAATTTCTCCAGTAATAATTAATCCTTTGGAAAGTTGAAAATAATGAATTGTTATGAATAGGTCAGTACATAGTTATATATAATTCAGGAAAAGTAGCCAAGCAGCAAACATGAACACATGCACACACTCATGCATAAATAGAAACACTTAAAAGACTCATATCGGGAAGAAATATTTCGGGGATGCTTTCCCCTTCATTGGTCTGGGAGAATTTGATTCTGCATCAGCCAGTCCTCCCAGACTGACAATGGGGAAAGCATCCCTAAAATATTTCTTCCCAAAGTGAGTTTTTTAACTGTTTCTTTTTGCGTGTGTGGGTGAGTATATATACAAAACTATAATTCAATATTATATCTTGTTTGAAAAAAAGGAATGCACCTCAATACTATCATCTTAATTTATTTTCAGCAAAGGTCACTATTATTTGATAAAACAATAACTATTCCATCACATCTAACCTTGCAATTAGGTTTCAACTCTGTGCTCCATACTTTAGAAAAGTTGTATCCTCTATTTAGAGAATTAAAAATCCCAATTTTAATCCTAAGATACTAGGTTATGCTAATTATCAATTTATTTAATGATATTATTTCTGAATAAGCACCATATGACAGAAATACATGCATAGGTTCTTTACCAGCCATGTTGCTGAGAATTTTGTGTATCTTACATGATGGAGAAAAGATTGGTATGCTGTTTTCCTGTTTTATTTGATTTGTGTGCTTACCTTAACACTGGCCTTCCAAAATTTACAAACAGCTCCCCCAACCAAGACGATGTCTCCCTTTGCCAAGTTTAAGCAGCTTGATGAGCAGAATGCCAACTCAGCACCTAAGTGAGTACCTTTTCATAGAAATATTATATGTAGACTTAACTTAGGAAAAGGAAACGAGATTTTTATTCCATTATGATTATCCATATCCCTACATTTTTTATAAAAATGAAAGTCAATATGTGTGATTGTTCCCATTACATGCCTTTCTTAGAAACAGTTAAAATTTCCTTTCATGTGTGCCATGCAGAATCTTTTGGTGATTGTAAATGCTTTGAGTATTGTCCAAGTACCTATGCACCTTTTCTAATTTTTCATTCAAGTTTATGTCTTGGAGATTTTAAACAAATAATTAAATTAAAGAAATCTCATGCCCATTCAGTTAGGACTAAGATATTTATTTTTAAGACTTTTGAGTAGATCACCTACCTATTAATGGTGATTACCTAAAAGTCATTCATTTCCTTTCAGTTTTATTATAATAATTAATATCTCTAATTCATGATAATGGGGATTAAAACACTATAACCATCTAAAATGATTTGTTGTATAGAATTAACTAAATATTTGTTGTTACTCAGTGATTCTATGGAAGATTTTATAAATGTCATTTGTCTGAAGAACTGTACACACAATATTCTTCATGGAAGAGGAATGTGGGCTTGGAAGCAGCTGACATTTAATCTACAAATAACATTATTTGATTAATGCATTATAAACATTCCACAATAGTGTAACCAATTACTTTATTTACTTAATCATAGAAATCAATTTAGCTTCAATTTCTTGCCTCAAAATGCAGTCCAAGTACAGGTAAATTTGATTTTGCTTATTGAAAATGTTCCGTGTTATTTCATTTATCACTGAAAAATTTTTACTACACCTCAATTATATACCTACTTCATTGCAAAAAAATTAATGTGATTTTGCATAAATATAATTTTTTTACCATCACATTTTTCAGTTTGGAGCTGCATAGTAAATAAACAACAAAATAAATGTGGGAAAAATCATGTAAAATTAATTTGACCAAAATCTTTTCAATCATTTCCAAGTCAATTTTTATGTAAACTTCCAAAAACAGCATATAAAATCAAAATTATTTAATGTTAAATATCAATGGTGGTGGTTGAATACCCTCAGTATATACTATAATTTTATAGTAACTATGTCAAATTTACCTGTAATTGCATGCCTCAATGGTTGAGGTTAGCCAAGCTTAATTTAGCCTACTAGATTAAATGCAGTATTTAAAAGTATGCCTTGCATCAAGCAGGGAGATCAATAAATTCTTCACTATAACCAGTGATTCTCAACCACATATCTTTTTATTTGTGAATTTATTTTCAAAATACCATCAATCTTAGCAGTAGAGTTTAGTCAAATCATAAATGTAAAATACTTAGAAATTAAATCTTAGTCTTATGATAATTTAATTATTAAACATTGCTATTGGTCAATTATTAAAATAGAACACATGAAAACATGAGGTAGGGTACTACACAATATCCATAAAAATGCTGTATTTTAAATAATGTGTCAAAAAGATTGTAATGCCCTCTTATGATCTTAAAATAGAAATCCCGTAACCCCCGCCCGTAAAATAGAAATCAAAATAAATACAGCCTAATAGAGATCACCATTATCAAACCTTAGGTAAACTTTAATTATGTAAGTAGGTACATAGTACTGCTCATAAAGTAAATTCTTGTTGCATATGCCTTTTTCCATTGAAGAAGTTTTGCAAATAAACTCAGTAAGGTGCTTAATAGCAAATCACTAAGTCACTAAATATTGGGACTGTCAGTTGACAAAGGACACCAGCTATTCAGGTAGTGTTCTTTATTTATGAATAGGTGGTGTCAGGGACACCACCTATTCATAAAATTTTATTTTTTCCCCAGCATTTTTTTTCCATTATTGCATATTTTTCCAGCATTTCCATCCAGCATATATTTCCAATGTGGGTTTGCTAAAATTGTTTTCAGTACATTTTTTGGATGCCTTTGTTTTGTGGACACACAAACCATTCAGGAAAATTAGTTTTGAAACCAACATAACATCCATTCCCTAGGTGGGATTCAATCCTTTGCGTTTTTTGATGAGACTGGTGTCCATACAGTTAACCTGGCCAGTATTTATAAAATACTATTAACAAATAAAATTATATGATTTTGGGTTAGTAAGTTTTCCAAGAGGAATCCCCGATTTATAAACAAAAATCCTCTGGTACTTTACTAGGATTTGACCACTCAACATATGTAAGTGGAGTACTATTCCACATTGCTTACAGTTTCTAAAAATAATTTTGTTTATTAATTCGTAAAAAAATTTAATAAAATAAAACTTTAGTACTTTCAGTAGAAGTTTTTAGGATTGCAGATTTAATAAAAAATAATAACATCCTTGTCACTAGCAGTTCCATCAGTACATTCCTTTTGTGTGTGGAAACCTTATTCACTTCAAAACTACAAAACACTCATAAGTTTCACTTGTCCACAGTGAAACATAAAATTAAGCATACTGAGCATTGTTCCATTTTATTTTAGTCTTTGTGCTAAGAGAAAGCATAATCTTTCAGCATAGTCATCTGTTTCATCACATTGTCTGGTAATCAAAATATTTTTAAGAATCCAAAATACAACTCCCATATATTAGTCGTATGATCTTTAAGGTTTTTTTTCCAATGAAATTAAATTTTACAGCACAGCAGAAAAAAGGACTGTAAAATACATTATAACTACTATGTTAAATAACTATTAAAGTATATTCATGTTATTTCTTTTGGATAAATATGAACCATTTTCTCCTTGGATATACTCATCAAACTCTCTTCTCCTCCCTCCTCCTTGTGAGATAAATTTTGTTTTTTTTTCAAAAGAAGAGGTTATTCAGAGTCACTCTATGCTCAGGGAATTGATTAATTTTTTATCGCTTCTACTTGTGCGATGCTATATAAAAATCCTAAATATACTTATCATTGCCATTATTTACATGTTTGATATTAATAATAAGACTATTGTCATATTAGCATGACGAAGACTAGTTCAATATTTTCATTTATTTACAGGTGTATTATTAATAATAAACTATCATAAAATAGTGTACATGTTTTGTTAATTATTGAATAAGAACTGAGTGATTAGCTGCCATAATTTTCTCTTCAATGAAAGCATTTGAACTGTTAGTACATATGAAAAATAAGTTAAAAGTTATTTTTATGATAGTTTTAATTCATAATTTTATTGTAAAAACAAAATCCTAAAATTTTAGTACTCTTCTATTGTAAATTCTCTGAAATGAAATGTTTATGCATAAAATAGATAATAATACTTAATTTATGACATCATTTTAATAATACTACTTGGGAGGGTGAAATTTGAAGCAGATTGTCCAAGGTGCTAATCTCTTATCCAATAATTTTCAACGGGATAAGACTGGTATTTGTTCTTTAACATCCCCTTAGACATCTTACTGAATTTCTGACAAATATTTTCGCAGCGTCCAGTGATGGCTTCCTGGTTTTTGGGGTTCTACCAATAGTTCTCTCTTGTGATGGTCATAGTTTCACCTAGAATACTGTTAGAATCTTCAGGCTAGACTCAAGTGGAGTTTGCTTTGCTTCCAGCCTAATTAAGACATGAGTCAGACAGAAGGAAAGATTGGCCATTATGAAACATGTGTTGATGGAATCCAGTCACAAAATGGAATTTAGTGAACCACAACTCTTAACCAAAGAGAAACGATATTTCCCAAGGAATCATCAGGGAAGCAGTGGAAATAGCCTATCATTGCAATAACATGGTTAGAGAAGACGAATATACTTTTTACAGTACTTGAAAATGAGTATTCCTGCCCCAACTTGAAACTCAGGTACTCTACAGCAACCCACCAACATCAGCCAGTCAGAGAGGAGCAGCTGTGCAGTAACCTCCAAGTCAATATGTAAATAATATCAGTAATCAAAGCAGTTTCCACTTTAGACTGCCATGAAAATGTCTCAAGTGTGGTAGATGCAACATAATTATAACAAGGATGAATATACAGTAAAATCCTGATAACCAGGTTACTAAATTGATTCACTATAGCTTCATGTTCAAAAGTTTTTACTTTCATTTCTTTACAGAATATCATAGATATTGAGCATTAAAGTAATTATAGAAGTAGCATTAAGTAAAATTAGTAGTAGCATTAAAGGATGAAGGTATGCTTACTGCCAAGTTCCTTTAGCACTTCTATTATTTCTGCTATGATACACTGATTTTTATTTTTATTCCTTCTTATAGGTTTTATTACCTATAACATTGGACACTACAGTGTCTAATATCAAGATTTATATATAATTCTATGTCATACATAAGCTTGATGCTGTCATAGGCATGGATTTACCAAAATGGTAAAACCATTAGGGTAGGATTTCCATTGAATAAGAGTTTAGCCATCAAAACATCTTCAGTAAAATAGCTGCTTAATTTATATTTCACAATCTATTTGGTGTTTAAAAATTTTTTTAAAGGCAGCAATAGACTCAAGACAGATACCTTTTTACTTCACTCTAACCTTCTCAATTTAATTCTTATTGAATATTGTACTTTCTCATATTCCTCTCCACATAGTTACCACAGTAGTTACAAGACAATGAATGACTTAAAAGTGTTAATATGGCAAGAATTTGTGTGGTTGAGAATTGCTGAAGCTAATAGATAGTTGCCTTCCAAAATTTGAATTGCCACTTGCTCACCTTGGTAATCCCACTCTTTATCACCTATCCCATAAACTAACTGCCATCTCATCCTCCTCCTCTGACAATTACAATGAATTGTCTTCAGCTCCCCAAAGTCCCCAGGAGGCACCGGTCCTCTCTTTAAATTCACCGACCCTCAGCTGAGCAGGAGTGCGTCAGGAGTGAAGGACAAGCTCCTCTATTGGTGTCAGATGAAGACCAAGGAGTATAAGGTACAGAGACTGATGGACAACCACTCACGGTGGACGGACCGATACCCTCCTACCCTCTCCATTCCCACAACTGAAAATTTGACCAGCCTTGAACCATCCCTAGGTGTGGCAACATGCTTGCTCCTTCCAATTTCCTGAATGCTTGCTTGCTTATCCCATATTTACATATATTTACACAAATTCTGTTTTTTTATTGCCAATCACACAAGACTGCTTGAAAAGACTTCATGCTTGGCTTTTGTGCTGTACCATAGAAGAGAAATAATTGCTACTGTATGATTATTTATATAATGTTTTCTTCCTAGAGCTTTTTGACACTGTTGTGGAAAGTATTGATTGTGATTTATTTATTTAAAAGTCAAACTGTCTAAAAAATGTCAGCCAGATAACCTGTTAAGAGTAGGAGTAATATATAATTTTCCCACTCTTGAAACTGACAATAACTTTGTGACTGATTGAATAAATTAATAGTTATTGAATAAGGTCACATTAATTCTGATGTAATGCAAGCTGTAAACTCTAACAAGGTGTTTATCGTTTTCATTTAACCTTACATGCATTTTGTGTTTCATCAAATAATTTCAAATCTCGAGCAGGCAAAGAAACCTTCGAATTACAATTTCTCAGAAAAATTTTTGGTGGAATTGCATTTTCAGTGGTGTTACATTATTAACCTAGATTAGTTTTTCCCAACTACCTAAAAGGTTTACTATTTGGATTTAACCTAACACTTTTATCCTGTACAAAACTATTGTTGAATGTGATGTGAAAACTTTTTTGTTTAATGTTAATATCACATGAACTTAAGGGTTGTTTATATTATGTGACACTTGGTGTAGGATGTATGTAGTAAGTATCTTGATTGATGTTGCATGGTCTACATTATAAAAGAACATAAATGGCTTTAGCTGGTGACAACATAGTTTTAAGGTAAGACTGCAAAGATTTCTGATTCATACCAATATCCTTCCTCTATCCAATCCAGGCAGTGATTTTTCAAGCATGAAGTAATGGTGTTTCTCTTAATGCATTTATCTACATTTACATAATCATGAAACTTTTTTAACAATTTTTTTTTTACTTTGTTGAACCAAAGAAAGCATGCTTTTGTGTACAAGTATTAAAATTATATCCCATTTTATGCAAATGATAAAGATGCACGAAAGGCACAGCTTCTTCAGGAAAAAAATTCTTCTAAGATGTTTGAAAAGAATAGAGTAAATATGTATGTTGGGAGATGATGACTAATAATGAATGGACTATAGTTAATATAATTAAAACTGTTCTTAGAATGAAGCCAAATATTATTGTTGCTGAAGAGCAATACTTTTTCTAAAATTCAATTGACTTGTACATGCATGCAAGCAAAAGTAATTAAATTCATTGTTGCATTCTACATTATGATTCATAACTAAATCTTTATAAAATCAGTAACAACTTTATAAATGAACAATGCATTTGGGAAGTAGTTACTTTAAATTAATTTAACAAAACAGTTCTACCTGCATTTTAATTTTTACAAATCAAAATAGCATGAATGACCTTAAATGTCTCTTAAACAATGCAATTTGAAAGATTTGTAAATACCAATGAATAAAGACAAGTCTGAACTTTTAAAAAACTTCATACTGCCTTGACATATACTGAAATTATATTGTGTTACATACTGTCACACTACCAGTATTTACTGTTTAGATGTGCATGCAGGAGTAATTGAATTAATTTTTCTGTGTTTAATGAGGCAGTGAGGCCCTCAACATCTATAGTATTTGAAAAATTTAAATTTTCAATTAAAAACTATCCAAATAAAGTGAATCTTATTATAAATATAGGGTGTCACATACATAATCTACTCATTTTTTATCTAATATTTTTCTGTAAATTACTTATCCATAAATTTAACTGTCTACAGAATATCCAAATAGAAAACTTCTCAACCAGCTGGAGCAACGGCCTGGCCTTCTGTGCACTCATCCATCATTTCTGTCCTGATGCTTTTGATTATGACACTTTACGCCCAGAGGAACGACGCAAGAACTTTGAACTTGCTTTCAAAGTAGCTGAGTAAGTATTTTTCCTTTTAAATATCATACAAACAATGCCCTCAATATCAAGTCCTGCTCATGTTAATTCAGAAGCTTAATAATTTTTTGCCATTACTGGTCTCTGTACTCTATAATACATTGTTTTTGACTCTACAATTGTGGCAGATGTTTTTTTAAAAAGGTAAGAGAGAGTAAGATAAAATCATTCAATGTTTTTGAGTGCTGATCAATGACTAAGTCATTATTGTTTTCCCTATTATTATTGTGATACAATATATAAATATAAAATGTGAAAATACAAATATAAGTTAGTAAACCATAAAAAAATTATATTAAAGCCACAGTTCAACCAATTTAAAATATGTTTCTAATTATCTACATCACAAGGTAAAGTGTACCAACTGTTTGGTCAGAAATTACAAAATTTACTAATTTACCTTCGTACAAGGCAATTATCTCTTTTTGGAATGCTATTGCCAAAGAATGATACTGGATTTGAACGCAGAAGAATGACATAATTTTGTTTTTCAGTGAAAAAGCTGGAATTGCTCCTCTTTTGGATGTTGAAGACATGGTGATGATGCGCAAACCAGATTGGAAGTGTGTCTTCACCTATGTTCAGTCTATTTACCGCCGCTTCAAAGATGAGGATTAATTTCCTTTCTTCGGAACCACATCTGAAGCAGTAATAGTACATCAGCTGCAGTAGTTGAAGTGTTGTATGAAAAAGTTAGTCCTTGTTGTCATGTTCCTATTTGTTACCTAAAAATCAGTGTGCCTTAACCACAGGCCAGAAGTGAAATAATTATTTATGCACTCTACATTGCTAATTGGAATGCATGTAAACAATGTAAAAAAAACTCTGCTCTTGAGTATTGTGAATATGTGTGCATCTCAAGAAGAAAAATGTAAATAGTTCTGTGTCATGTTCCTTAAGGTCATATAAAATGTGTTGAAAAGTAAAGCCTCAGGACAGAAGTGAAGGATGAGATACAAAAACTTTTGGTGAACAGAGCTCTCTATCATACTGCACACTAATGTTTAAATGCAAAAAATAGCATTATTTTTATTATCAATGGTCATTTAATTTACAATTTCTTTTATATTTTCTATTGTAATGTATGAAATTAGTTGAGCTCACACAGATTCAAAGGTGCTTTTAGCTGAATATCATTGTTCATATATCTATTATTGTGTTACAGCCAATGAATTTGATTTGGCCCATCATAAAAAATGTTCTGAATATATGCATTTTGTCAGGCTGCTGATAATAATCTGACAGTGGATTGAGTTGTGCTATTTTCAGTGTGCTATTGCATAAATGCCTTCATGAGTGTTTACAAGCTTAAGCTTCTTCATTTTTATACTTTTATTTAACTCTTTGACATTTCTGCCCTACTCATTTCAGTGATTGACATTATCACAGATGGCTACTTAACAGTTCATTTATATTCTCTCTGTGGTGAGCTGGTAAAGGATGTGGTGTTAGAATTGCAAATATTAAGTTAACTGAATATCTATTTAAGCAGAAAATGTAGGGAATGGTCATTTTGATTTAATAACCACACTTCTTGTTAAATTATGAAATGGCAGACCCATTTGTCAAAAGAAGAATAATGAAAACTGTGGATCTCTCTGTATCACTAGCTTAATAGTTTACTAATTAAAGAAAAAAGTATTAATGACTTCTTTATTTGTCAAGTTAATGATGGATTTTTTCAACTGCTTAAGGGTTAGAGTGAAGGTAAGTCTGATAAATCAAGTTATCTCCAGCACTTACCACCTGCAAGTAAGCAAACAATAGAATTTTTAAATCATAAATGAATGCATGGAGACAATAATATTGCTTATGTATGTTAAGGGCTTCTAAAAAGTGAAGCTACACGTATGGAAAAATTTTGGACTATTTTCTAATCCAAGTAGATGCATTTCATGCCTTAAAACTTTGTGATTCAAAGGTAATTGACATTTCATATTAGAAAATATTCCAGTTTTTTTATGTTCCTATGGACCTTCTGAGTTCAAACAGCAGTTTGGTTATAAACTGAAAATAATAAAACTTTTCAGTGTCACCTTTTTGAGGAGCAGATACCTTGGTATAGTTACTTATAACTTGTTATCATGCTTGGAAATCGAAAAAGGCACTTCTCCTCTTTCACTTACAATTTTACTAAGATATGCGCAATATGAATTTCCTAATTATAAAATGCATGTTTTGATTTCTTAAAATTCTAAATATCTTTGTGTTACAGGCTCACGAGAATTTTTATTATAGATACCCTTTGGGTACTAAAACATAAAAGTTGAAATTGTTAACATATACCATAGTCTTAATATTTATAATAATACAATTATTTTTTTGTTAAATTCAAAACAAAAGCAGTAAAAAGATACGTGATACAAGTAGAAGGAAAAAAATACTTAGCTGAACTTGGCCCACCGAAATCCAGCCCACCGGTACCTCACGGCAGGGCAGCCAACACAACTTGAAATCGACGCGTGGCAATGCGGCGAAGAATACCTCAGTAATCCTATAGTATACTGCACACGTCATTCAAATTAACAAATGTCATAAAGGGAAGAGTACTGCATGTATGGACACCAAAAGTAGCTCTGTGAAACAACTAATTTAAGTACAAGGTTTTACTAAACTCTGATTTCCATCAGTATGGAATTAGAGGGTCTGGATATCTTCATCAAGGTTGTGTGACAACAAGTGCAATCAAGTTGGGTCCTAGAGAAATGGGCATTAAGTTGTTCATTAGATTGCCCAAAAGGATATTGCATCAATTAAGGTTTTTTAATATAATGTTCAGAAATTCTTGTCTGATAAATTATATTATTCTGTAAATGGATATTTATGTGGTTCCTTTTAATTTTGTAGTCCTCTTTTATCATCATGTATCAATAGAAAAATTAGGGTTTCTAGGCAAATAAATACATAAATTACTCTATTAATAAATACCCTGATGACAAACTTTGTCAAATAAAATGTGTATGTAAATGTAACCCAACTGTAGTAGACTTCAACTTGCAGTAGAATATATCAATGTCATTCCGCTCCTAGTTATTAAATTTTACATAGTTATTACTAAATTGATTGGCATCATTATTAACCAAAAATTCATATTAAATGGCAATGTAAAATAAAATGCATCATTTATAATTTATATATTCTTTTATTGCAAAAATTTTTATCATACAAGAAAATAATAAAAACTCACACAGTGACAAGAGCATTTTTGCACATTATAAAGAGAGAAAATATGAACTGAATGAAAAAATGAGCAAATGAACATTAAACATCACATGAAAAATAAAATTTCAATATAACATTTGACTATTTCTATTTATATCATTTAAACAATTTGGGTAACTTAATCGATATTGAAATTTTATGTGAGTCATATGCAAAATTCACAGTGGATAAAAGAGTATTAATAATCCTTCCTCAACCTAAACTTCAAAACTTTGATGATTTATTTGGTACAAATATTCACAATCATACACAATCCAAACACATGATTAATTTTTGTGGCACACAAATGTTTCAAAAATATAGAAACTTGTTCATAAGTCCCACTAACCCAAGTAACAATGATAGCCACTGCAGTACATCTTATTATTAAAAATCCTAACAATATTAGTAGGTAAATTTTTGGTATTGCCTTCTTTGCTCACTTTATTTTCCTGGAATAGGTTTCCACTGTTAAAGTAGCTGAAAATTACTCAGGATCATACCAAGAAATATAAAAATGTAATTGTATTTGAAAAATATACACATTGAGCAATAAAAATTGTAAATTTACAGATCTGCTAGAGCACTTAATACTTAATAACAACTGGATAACCTTGAGCCCATCATGTACCTGAAACTGTACTTGTACAGAATATTTCAAAATTTATGTCGAAATATTCCAAATAATGATTACTCATGAAATGGTTTAATGGACTAGTAGTAATCCTCATTGTACTATGTAAAATCATGGAAATGATACCTTATGTGGAAAACCATAAGTTATTCATAAGCTTATTGTTATTCAATAACAAAGTAATGATGTTCTAACATTTGATAATATTAGTTTCTTTGGCATAATCTTTTGCTAGAAAATGTCCTTAAAAACTTCAAAGGAGCAAAAACTATTTGAAGTATCACAGAATTTCTCTCTTAGTAGGTCTCCCCTCATTAGAACTCAATGGTGTCAATGTTTGGTAAAGTTTTGATGGTGACTAGCCTAATAAATCATAAAAAGCCACTAATATCGTGTTCAGATAGTATTTTTGTAATAGATTATTGTCTTGAACATTGTCTGGATACTATTCCTTACACAATGTAACAGTAGTTCCATGTATTCCAGCTTCTCCAAAGAAAACTTTTCCTAAAACGGGCATGGTGATTTGGTTATATTTGGTTCTCATGAGGAAGAAAGAAAACTTTCATTTGCTTCTTGAGGTTCCCTAATATTTCCTTAAGAAAAGTTTCTCTGAATTTTTCTGGTGGGTAAAATGCCAATTTACAAATATGTATAGATGAAATCACAGAAAATTGAAATTCTGCCATTAATGACACAATAGTCATTTGCAATGACACAGACTACTACTCTCATCTAATTTGCCCCTTTGTATGACTTATCTGAATTCAGAAATCATAATCACTTGGATTGGAATGTTATTTTTATAGATGTTTGAACAAACTGAAGAAATTCATCCTTTTGAAGGATGAACACCTAATAACCAAGTGTAAGGGCATTTTTTTTTTTCATTATTACCTCGCCACCTGGAGATACTTGAATATGCTTGATATAATAGCTAATAAATATACAAGATGGTAGTTGTCCGAGAGAGTAGCTGCTGTGTTAGCCACCAAACGAACTACACTAGCAGTAGTTAAAGTACTCAATGGCACTTCACTAAGTATACGTGGACTTCTTCCTTGAACCATGCGAGCAAGTTTTTCAGCTTCAGCAACACACGCTTCCATCTGCAACTGAGAAGGGGAATGAACCATGCCATCACTTGGATTTACTCCATTCCTGGCTTTGACAAGTACATAAAGATCCATCTCAATGCTAAGTATGCCAAACACTGAGCATTCAGCCACCTGCATGTGTCTCTCCAGGTGCTTCAACATTGATTCGACAGTCATGATGTGATCCCTCAATTTTGGCTGCAAGTCAGCAGTAGCATACAGTCCTCGCTCTACCTGTTTTTGGCCGTAAAGAAGACGCAATGCACCAGCACATACAGGGCAACAGGAACCCGGAGGAATTGATGCAAGGCAATCTTCTCGAGGGAGTGGAGGACATTTTATGGTGGTATCACACACTTTTTTCCAGTGATTTCTTCTGACATAGTCACCAATTCCTTCTGTTATTCTTCCAATAGAAACACAAGGCCCAAAATAATCTACAGTGATACGATCAGCAATGGCCGCACATTCAGAACTGTATGTGTCTCCATTTATACCACAAACATCACCATGCATTTGGCAGTTCGACTGAAAAAAATCAAAAAAGGACAAATATCTTAATAGTGGACCAATATTCAAATTAATCTTTAATTTCTCTAACATGTCAACAGTAAAGGAATTCAATTCAATCTTTCTACAAAGTAAAAGAAGTAATATTTGATAATATATTTGATAATGAATGATTACACTTTTTTTCAAACTGCAAGATATTACACTAAAATATTTGAACCCATGAGAGCATAACTTCAAGGACTTACAATGCAGGGACCACGATAGGCTAGTGTTTTCCCTTTCTGTATGAGAAAACAGGAGTTTGGGTGCTCTCTACCATCTGAGTCACATACTGGATCATATTCCAAATCGGAACACTTATTTTGCTTGTCAACTGGAATATAATAAAAGTATATTGGAAATTAATGCTTTAAATTGAGTTTTAAAAATTGCATTGGTATTAGACAAGGGTTGAGAGATAACAGTAGGGATGGGAGAAGTGAGTAACCAGAGATGAAAACATCATTGACAGGAGAGGAGTAAGTGCCTAATCTGTATCAACATGATTATTTGGGAGAATGCTGGGGTACACTTTGTAGAGGATTAACCACAGTCTTCATCCTGAAAATCAGCTTGTTAGGTAAAGGAAGAGCCAAATAACATACTGAGACTAATCACCCATGTAAATTCATACATCAGGATAGAGGGGACTGTTCTTTCCACTTTGCTGTCCGTGGTATTCTAGTAAGACCAGGTACATAGATAATCACTTAGCGACAGCTTAATTGGAGGTGTGCAGAACCTTGGGTTTAGGACCTAGATCCCCTATTCAGCAGCTAAGCACTGTGCCCACTGGGTTACTACAACCTAATAGAAAGGATTGTGGGGAAGGGAAAGAAGAAATATGAATCATGATGTTCTGGGTATGCAAGGGAACTAAAAATGATAATTGGTGTAGCTATATTCATTCTGCGAGGTACCACTATGTAAAGGGAAATAATTCGCCCAATATCAAACAAAAATGAAAAAGTAAAATATCTGCTAAGACATTTGAACTATTGTTAAAATAAATTGTCAATTAAGAAAACCAGACCATAATTAGTGCAGTAACATAAATTAAGTATAAAGTCTTTAATTATCTGGTCCTAGCTCAGGAGACCACATTTATATACCAGGTCATCAACATATTAACTTAAAAAATGTTATTTCTGAGGTTAAGTTTTGTAAAATAATTTAAAATATGTACATTTATATATTCCAGAAAATAATGAAAACATCCAGTTTCATGTATTAAATTGTACAAGTGCTAATGGATCAGTACTAACCACATTCATACTGTGGGCATGGCCGATGTAAAAGGCTTAAACAGACTCTTCTGTGTGGGACACAGACTTCACTTTCTCCACAAGTATTGCCTTCACATGGATCAATACTCATGCAGGCACCATACTCAAAGTCCCCAACACCCAGACCAGCACACCTATATTGGAGATGAAATATTTAGGACTAATTATAGAAGAAAAAATTACAGTATTTATTTTGAAATTCACCTTTGAGAATTTTCTGGGATAAAGTCAGCACATTTGAATTGTCCAAATATATTTTTTTAAATACATATTGTCTAAAAATAATGTTACAGCTTCATTATGAATATTATAAATACCCTTAATAAAACCTTATTTTGTTTTTAAATACTGTATAAAAATTAATTATTAGGGAGTAACTAAAATTTGGAAATGCTGATTTAATATTTATCATACATTATCTCCCTTGGATTATCAGTACTACAAAGTTTTCTGAGGACCCCAAGTTCTCTGAAACATTTTAGAAATTTTTAAAGTTAAAACTCAATGAAACAGAGTTATGCAATTTAGAGATTTGTAAAAATATCTTATCAACTGTTGTAGAAGCCATAGTTTATGATAAAAAATATATGATTTTTCATTTTATAGATTTAAATTACTTTGCAAGGCAAGAGCTGGGGTATGTTCTGCCATTTCGACCACATGTTGGGGCATAACGAGCTGGACAGTTGCAAGGCAGTGAAATCAAATCTTGCTCTTTCCTGGAGTCAACATCATCCAACAAGCCCTTAAGGCTCATGCTCTGTGAAGCCTCCACTCCCCACATTTCCCCACACTGACGCTTGCTACATGTCTTTTCCCCTGCATAACAGCTGCAGAGGTTGCAATCCACATAGAACCATGAGCCATGTTCTGTAAGGACACAAGATAATCATGATGGACATAATTGAGTGTGTGACATCTTATGGAGTTTATACTCAAGCACTCATGCATGATATATGTTACTGCTTGGTACTCTTATTCTCTCCAGGTTGAGCTACCTCTGAATCCACTTAAGTGATCTGAAGAGTCCCGTGGGGTAGCTGTAGTAGGGAGACAAGGTTGAGCTTCCTCAGGGAGAAAATTATTGACCAGACAAAATATTAAAGAAATAGCCCAAGAACCAAGAAAATTTTCAATTCAAAACTCTTGAGATGCAATTGATAAAAATCTTAACTTTTTTAATGAAAAAAGTATTTACAACATGAAAGTATTTATTTATGGCATGAATGTAAGCTTATTTATCAGTGTTTTTAAATTTATGAAATAGTTCTTCTTACAATATATGAGTGGAGTATGGTCAAAGGCATCAGCATTGTACTGGTCGTAATGAAAGCTGACAAAATGATCACTATTTGAACCCCCAAAAAAACAGAATTCTGCCCCATAAAAATACATATCTGCCAGCAAAACCATCTCAGTCATGAATGGATTCTGGGCCATTGTAGACATGGAAATTTTTACACAATAAATAATAAAAAGAATAATTTCTTGAACCTTGGTGAAACTTTTCAGGGACATCTTGCAGGGAGGCATAAGAAAATCAATGCCATATATTAATTACGAGTATATAATTTACGGTACACTATTCATTTCTTTATAATAGATGAAACTCCAGAAATATTGGCCTTGTAACCTTAGTTTCTATTTTCTCCACGTATAAACCATATATATGTACTTGTTTATAGTTCAACTTATTATTTAGCAAAAATTTAGCTTTTTTCATTTTTTGCATGCACAATTCAGCTCTTTGTTTTTGTAGTCAATATTATTATAGTATATGATATATTTAGTATGTATATGTTAGATTTTTTCAGGACAAACATTTTTAAATAGAATAGTATTTTGAGGTTCACAATTAAGGTGTACTTCTAAAGAATGTTTTTGGTTTTTATAAGCTTTTGGCAATGTGGAGCAAATTCCCTTAAAAAAGGAATATTTTGAGCTCAAAAGTATTACCCCTGAATAGGTTCATCCTCAACTCCTGCACAAAAATGAAGTCTTAAGTTTGACTATACTAAAATATTTGATCAAACATGTCATACCGTTTTAGTGCACTTATCCCATTAACTGATCGACTGCTTTATTTTTCACAACAATTATTATAATTTAATAAAAATGAGACAAAATATATTTTAAAATTCTTCTCAAGTGCCTTAAAATTTCTCTTGACAGTCTCTTGACATTCTCAAAAAGTGTTTTTGGGGAAAAATTATTTGCTAAATCAAAAAGAGATTATGTCCTCCTTATTGAATCGTCCACTGAACCTGATGGTAGGAATATGAGGCACCATTTAACCTGATGTGAAGTCAGGATAAAAGAAAAAATATCTGGTTACTGAATGAGTGAAAAATAAATTTTTCACAGAGAATTTGTCGATTCCATGTTACAATCATTTTTGTCCACTAAAATCTGTAATAACATTTCTACATTGTAAAGTTGGACTCATCAGATAATTCATGAAATATCTGGTTCGATATAACCCATGTTTTTTAGTGAACTTAGACAAAGAGCCACATACCTATTTTTCTACTTCCTAACCAACATGAATCAAGAGGAAAGCATGGCAGGAGTAGACATTGGCCTACAGTAGCAACCTCATGCACCCCATTTACGGTAACAGATGTCATTCCCCCTGAGGGTGTAGGTGATAAAGTAGAGCTACATGGGCAGACTTTATAACATCCACGATTCTTCATGTTTGCAAATACTGGTATTTGCATGAAAGAACCTTTGGGTACCACATATGTTGATAACTCTCCAAGCCTACAACCTATACACAAATGGGAAAAATTACAGTTGATTAGTAATACAAAATTTCAAAGACTTGTTTAAAAATAATAGAGGGCAAAGTTGATAAATTTTAAATAATAGACTATGCTAGTTAAAAAAAAATACTATAGCATTTTTAATGTTACATTTGTAGCACATTTTAATATTAATCTTTGAAGTATGAAAAAATAAGTTAGGTTATAAAACTTAACGTCCTAATATATTATCAAACCCATATAAGTTTGGTATCATACCTCAGAAGATCCCTAATTTCTCTTAACCCCTAAGCTGCAGAATAGATTGATGAATGATTTGGGGTTCAACTGCGGAGAATACGTTCATGTAAGCATGACCTTGATACCCTCCCTAGACCCTTTGCATATTTTATGGCCTATCCTTTTCATTAAGGTTTGAATGTCACACTTTCCTATTGTTCTGGAATAGGGTGCCCCTTTGCAGTGCTATTCGCGACCCCGGACGATAGATTAGGGAAATTATTTTCTGACCCACCCTTGTCATTTCCCTTAGTTGCACATTGATTTGGTAGACTGCTGGTTATAAATGACAATATTTACATACTGCATGGTATCTAATTAATCAGAAATTATCAAGGAAAATAAACATTGAATTCATTTTTTGGTATGTTCCTGCATGAAATATTTTGACTATAGTCAACCATTTCTCCACTACCCCCTTTGGAGGGAACTGGACTATGCAGTCAATAAGGGTTGTCCTGGGTCTGCCACTTAATAAACCTTTGTCGGAAACAGAAAGGAAGAGTTCCGCAGCTACTTTTCTCCATCACAAAAGAATGTGGCTTATGCAGCTGAGGGGTTAAGGAAAATAAAAAAGTTGCAGGGCATTTTAAAGAAAATCTCTAATAATGTGCTAAATTCCAATATGCTTTACCATGTCCGTAATTTTCTTCAAATCTTTTAATAATAGTTGTAGAATTTTAGTATTATAGTAAAACTCTTAGAGTACCACCAAAATGTGGAGCAGTTATTATGTACCTGGGACACAGATGTATGGAAAACAGGGCTTTCCTGGAATGCAGCTTCTATTAACCATGCATACATCAGAAATGCCACAAGGATTAACCTTGCAAGGTGCAGTGACACGATCTACTGTTTGTGTCAACCTCTGCTGCTCATCACTTTGTGCCTGTTTAGATTGCTGCTGCTGAAGTGGAGTTGGAGGTAGTGGCTCTGTGGTGACACCTTCATAATATGGCCGCTTGCTTGGTGAGAGGAATGGCCAAATTGAAATACATCCAGAGATTTGTAGGGAGGGTGGTGAGAGGCGAGCGCAAATTGTTGCAGGAGTGAGGTGATGATCTTTAGGCATCTGAGTCCAATCTGTGCACTGACTGACTAATTCAAGGCAGTCTTCACTGAAATATAAATGTTAACAGACTTGTAAGAGGATAATTCTCATCCATATATGCAGATCATAGAACAAAAAACGGATTAGAGTAATCTTAGATCTAAACTGTTTTAATTGTTAATTATTTATATATGAAAGGCATCTTAGGAAGACAAATACTTCAATAAAAGTAAAGGAATTTAATATCTCTTTAGAGAGATTGACATTCATGGAGACATAAAATGAATGGACAGGTTCTGAGAATTTTTTAAAAATATTTTGAAAAGGGATGGTATAAATGGTACTTTCTACATCTGAGTGAGCTTTATTGAAATGGTTGTTGATAAGTGAAGTTGTAATTCAGTGTAACTACCAATATTATTAATGTAAAAAAAATAATAAATTAAATTCATCTTGATAAATGAGCAATTTCACCATAAAAACCAATGACTTACATCACATATTACTGCATATTACCTGTTTATTATCACTAGAGAATGTGAAACTGTATTAGGT
>WURS02000015.1:9962997-9991523 GCA_011762765.2 Rhinocypha anisoptera | reverse complement strand
GATTACAGTTGACGGCAGCACTGTTGCATTTGGAGTAACTGCACGGGAAATTCAAAAAGTCACTGACTTATCATACCCCCTCGTATGAGTGAATCAGGGTGTTCTTTATTTTGTTTGGGTATTATGAATAAGGTATTGATTAAATTGAAGGGAATTTCCTTATTGGAAGTGGAGGAATGTGATGTATTTTGTAATTTGCATTGACTCTATGTGCATTTTGATGTGCCATTGTTTTGAGACGAATAAAGAACAAGTGGCACCATGGCGACACTTACTTGCCGACCATCAATGCGTTAAGTCATTACAATGAAGTACCCATGTTTCTTCTTGCTCTTGTCCGTTGCTTTGTAGAAGTTTTCCATCCATTCTTCATTACCCTTCTTTTGACTTCCATGTAAATTGGTTTCTCAACATCTTGTACAGAAATTGTTCACCTGCAATTTTCTTCTTTCCTCTTTGAGATCTCTTATAATAGCTTTTATCTATTGGTTTCTGGAAGTAGCTTTCTTGTTTGCAGATTGCTTATCTACCACTTCCACGTTTGCCTATTTCAGGTCATTCCATCTTCCCTCGGTGCTTGTCTCTTTTGACTGTCTCCAATTTTTCATTGCTCATCAAGCTAAATCTTTCTCAGATTTTACTCTCCAAAAAGGTTTTCATGTTCCATCTTGGCTCATCTTTTACTCTTATTATCTTCTGAAATCATAGGTGACTTTTCATGACCACAGGATTGCAGTCACTACAAATGTCTGCACTGTGATAATTCTTGCACTGGTTCAATTAATTCTTGTACCTCTATCTAAAAGATATATCAACTTTGTTTCAGGTTCTGTACCCTGGCGTCTTCCATGAGGATCTTCTGCATCTGTGCGGCTAGAAGATTGTGTTGGCAAAAACCTTTTTCTTCTCATTCCAGAATTCTACCAATCTTTCTCCTTTATTGTTTTGCTTTCAGAGTCTGTAACGTCTAGCCTGTTGTTTTATTTTTGTTGATGTTGTGAAAAATTTTAAATGGTTAATTGTTAAAGTTTGTTTGGTAGTTATGTATGGGGGTGAGAAGAAGTGAGTGAGAAGTGGGAGATTGTTGAGTGAGAAATGGAGGATTAAAGATAAGTGTGCGGCAGTGTTTTTGTTTACTCCCGAGGAGGAGAATGTTACAAATAATACTGATGTTACAGTTCAAATTCCTAATTTGCTTCCCTCTATGCCCTCTGTAACCACTAAATTCCAATCATCCATTATGATAAGTTTCTCTTTACTTTCATTACTTGAGGATTTTATCCGGCTGCTCATATTCTAATTCTGTTTCCTCTTCTGTATGACTGGATGTTGGCAGGAATGTCTGCAACACCACTGTGCCCATGAGCTCTCCTTCTAGTTTAATCATCAGGGTGTATTTCCAACATTATTTTAACTACTCTTCCCAATTCCTTAATCAGTATAATGCCCATCCCTGCTATCATCTCTAACCTCCAAAGTATATCACACTATATCCATCACTCCAGAAGTTGTCTCCCACAGACCATTTTATTTCACTGACACCTACAATGTGTAACCCCAGCCTGGTCATCTCTCTATATTTGCATTTTAAAGCTTGCCACTTGCTCCATGGGACCTTTAGTTCCACTCGGGCTTATGGAATACATTAATCAAATAATGGTTAACCTTTAGCTGAATTCAAGAGCAGATCTCCAACAAACAAATTTTGGCAAATGAACCTAATAAATAAACTCCTATAAATTTTCATCTATTTGCACTAGGTCAAAGTCATCCAAGTAAATAATTGCAACAATGGCAAATGGTCTTTAGCTTTATTCAGTACACTAAAGCTAGACTTTATGGGGTGGTACGTCCATAGAGTGTGATTCACTACTTTAGCCTAAACTACATTTATTCTGCAACAAATAATTGTTCTTGAATAATCATAATTCAAAATAGCTCCTTGTTCAATAATTTAAGTAGGGAATTCAGACATACAATGTGATAAATTATTATTAATTTACAATCGAGATTTAAAAAGAAACGAGCATTAATATTAAATGGTAATTTTAGTTCAGAATTTTAAAATACAAGTTCAATATTTCGCTGACAATGGTAATTCAACCAATCTTTTGTGAATATTTCTAATTACTGCTGCATGCCTGTTGGTCAATATTTAGGATTTCCCCAACTAAAAAATAGAATATACGCACATTTACATCTATAAGTGAATGAAGAATGATAATTCAATTCAATTATTATGACAATTTATTAAGCTGCACGAGGGAGAATAAAGTTTTTTGTAGAAAACCATGGGGTCTGGATTAATACACGATCTGCTACAGAAGAGCCAAAGCTATTATTTTTATTGCTCGATACGCCAGCGAATGAAATAATACTGCTATAAAAAAATAGCAATTGAAATATATAAGTAGCTAACACAAAACCGCGAAAATATCGCTACTGTCCCATTGTAAAATTTCACCTGCAATGCGACCGCCCCCAAAAAAATATAAATGTGAATACATTCTATACTTTCCGGCATAACAATGTGGAAATCCATTTATGAGAAAATGGAATAACGTACTACGTATTTTTCCACTAAGATTTTTAATCTGGTAGGACTAGTTTCAACGATACGGCGTCATCTTCAGGTACCTCAAGGGGTACCTGAATATGACGCCGTAGCGTTGAAACTAGTCGTACCAGATTAGTGGAAAAATACGTAGTACGTTATTCCATTTTCTCAGAAATGTGAATATTTTCATCTGAATCACCCAAGGCCTCACGACAAGTTCCTACGACTGATCATCCACAGGAAATTACACACATAACGCCAGTTTCTGTGCATGGACGAATATTTCCGACGGCTTTATTTGCCTCCGTAATTGGGGTACGCTTACAAACGTCGTAAATAAACTCCGAAGGAATTTTATTTTGAAAGAAACGCAGGAGTGATAACATTTTTATGACGAGGGCAAAATCCCAAGAATAACTAAAAACCATGGGCAGAAGAGCCCGGTTGACGACTTATCAGAAACAGGAAGTGCAATGGGGGCGACGCAACTCGGCCGATAAGTGCCGTCTCCAGCGTCTGCTCGGTGGACCGTTTCTCGTTGCAGGATTTATCTATCTTTATCCACGTGAATAATATCCCGTCTCGTTGTCAACGGCCTTCGTCCCCCCCTATCATGCCACATTGCGAACCTATTGCACCCGTTTTCCACTTTATCTTCTAATAGTCCTTGCCACTGTCTCCTAGTGCGCCAGAAGCGCTATGGGAGCGATAGTCTTAAGTTATATTTTTAAAAAATCGAAGGATTTTGACGTGAGATGCTATTGCAGTCCCCAGGACCTGGTCATTCGATTCATATTTCCGTTACCCCGTGCAAGGCGGTAGGTTTATGACACACTGGCTTACTTAAATTTCGATGCGTTCTCGGAATCAATAGAAGCGGTAGAGGGGCTTGTACAATCGCAAACCTATCGGATACCACATCTGCGGGGATACAGGAGAAACCACAGATTGATTTTTTGCAAATGTTTCGGATATTACTTATGTGAGAATACAGGAGAAACCACAGATTGATTTTTGCTGTTCCGCCTAAGCCGCGTCTGTCCTTGCTGACGCTGCAACAACAGGCGATCGTCGAGACGCGATTCTCGAGGTTTCCGGCAACACATGAATAATAGGGAGGAATTTAACGTCACTTTCTTTTTTCTCACGCAAGAGAGTGGTACATTATAATTATTTTGGATTTCTGCTGTGCACGTAAGGCTTAGCACAGAAATTACGAATCGTGGGTTGCCCGCACTACACTTTTTTTAAATGTTTCCGTGCGATGGGGCGAACGGCGAACGAATCTCAACTAAATACGAATTTAAGATTGGATTAATATTAATGATCAAATGTGTATTCTTATAATACAAATACAAGTCGCCAGTATTGCACTTGAATAAAAGCATTGCTAAATCACTAACGGAAATTAGTATTATTAGCACGGAAGCGATACGGGTACGACTCAGTTATATGCATTCTATTTTGTAGATTGCACTGCAGGCGTTATCATGTACACATCTGAACTTTTTTGACGATCATATGAATTGCTAATTGTAAGAATTTATGCTGACCCAACTATTAATTACAGTGGAGCGTCGGAACATTAGGAATTTGAAAACTTGAGATTAAAAGTGAATAACTATTAAATGTACTTGACAGTTCAGTGATATGTATGAAATTTCTATGCATTATAACGCTGCTGTTATTCAAACGCACTGGATAATATCTCTTCGGTAACTATCCTGGCTTATAGGAGAAATCAATGCAAATGGTATCCAAATATAAATAAAATTTTATACAGTACTCAATGAAAGAGAAGTATCAGCAAATATTATACATTCAATCAATAACAATCCGTAAAACTTCGCCTCAGACAGGGTTTCCTCTTCACCCACTGGAAAATTTATTACTGACCCTAGTGTGTGTAGAATCCCAGGTCCAAACAAAATCAAATCATTATTGTCTAAATGAAATCTGCACTGTAATTTCAAAGTAAACCAGAAAGTACTGTCACTATTACTTTTGCAACTGACAACTGTCAGCCTAACAATATACAACCAAAAGGACAAAAATACTAAATCGTTGCTTTGCAAGCAGCATGAAACTTTTGATTAAATTAATCTGGAATCTACGAAAAGTTCAACAGTGGACAGAGTGATGATATTACATTTCACCCACCATGTGTCTTCCCCAGACATTAAGAGCTATACTATGAACAGAGAATCGATTGACTTTATCAATATCTTAGACTTTAATTCTTGGTATTTTTATTCATTTTTTGATTCAAACACTTGTATTGTCATTGATAGCAAAGTGAAAATAAAGATGAGTATTGTTGGAGAAACAGAATAGTAAAAGGTCATGACAAACTTTAATGATAGATGTGAAAGTAAAAATACCATTTAAAAACCCCAAATAACACTGTCGTGGTTCAGAGGACATGTTTATATAATATGCCAATGATCTTAGGCTAGCCATTTTAATCCTTCAATACATATTGACTTATGTATATTGAGATTGAATTATACTGTGAAATGTATGCATGTGTCCTTTTCACAGGGGGCAAGCCACAAAGTAGAAATTATATGAGAGATTATTAACTCACAATTCAATCGAAGATGATTCCAAAATGACTTACTAATTTTTAAGCAGCAAAATTTTACAGCACAATTAAAAATTCGACCAATAATCCTGATGATAATGATTTCACAAACATAATGGTAACTATGAAGGGTATTATTTTTTTTATTAATCCTATAATAAAATAATAATCATAACTCACTTTATGGAAATGCTGGCTTATCTGATTATGCCTTTTCCTGTAGTTAGCAGTTTCTCACATTCAGACCATTTCCTCAATGATGGACGTCCATTGAATGGGGTTAATAGTATTTACCACAAGAAATGTAGAAATACGGCACTTGTTGCTATCTAAGGTTTCTATTTAATAGAAAACATGTTTCAACACGTGCATAATTGTAAGATACACATATTGTATCTGAAATCAAAGTAATGGGGTCAAAATGTATTGTGCATTTAAAAAAAGGAGTAGACAGTACTAGGGACTGTTTTTTAACAGTTTGATGAACTGTTGCCTATCACCTCCCCTAAAGTTAATTTGCCTATCACAAAGTTAATTTCCCTCACCTAGAGAACGTGAAAGTGGAAAAGATGACCCATGTTTCTACGTTTAAAAATTGATAATTCTGTTTGAAATGCACCACATTCTTTTGGTAGTTACAGGAATGAAAGCTTCCAATTATTTTTTCACAAAAATCACACCCGAATGACATTTTACAAACAATGTTGAAAACATTGTTTGTAAAATGGAAGCTGAGTGAGACCATTAAAAAGGGACCTTATTCATCTGGGGCCCATAAAATTATTATACATATTAACTAATTATAAATTCATAGCAGTAGTATTTTTGTTAATAGGGTGCTTTGATGGCTATGGTCACTTCGCACCTCTTCAAGTCATAGAAAAACCCCATTGGATAAACACAACACCCATGCCCTGGGCCGGAATCGAACCTGCGACCTTTGGATTAGCCAGCGAGCATGCTACCCACCAGGTTGAACAGGTCAGCATAATTTGATTCTTTAATGATTAACCCCAAACGCTAACCTTTTTTATAGGGTGAATTTAAATCGGTCCTTGATCCTGAATCTATCTCCTATCAGCAAAAGTAGTATCATAAAACTGAAAAACATGTTTTGAGCCCTCGATTTCGAAGTTTTGTGTTGTTATTGACTATGGGAGGATTTGAATTAAAAACATCTTGACCCCTAGAGAGATAAAGAGATAAAAAAATTCACCTTGGCTGGGATGCACTGGCGAACTCTCCCCACATCTCGTTGGTTGCGGGAGCCTGTTTGGTGCCTGGTGCTTGAGAACCCGCAGAGGCCCCACCACCTTGCTGAGAAGAGGCCCCACCAACATCGAGGAGCAGATCTACATTACTATTTGTCCCACCAATGGGTCTCTGCGGACCGTGGGATGGTGAGGAAGTGGGTGTGACTCGCATTCCACCAGGGGGTGGGGCAATCTTCATGCCACCGGGTGGGGGAGGGAGGATGCCCGAGCCTGCCGCGTTCCTTGCCTTAGGCCTACTGGACACTTCACTGCCATCTTTTTTCTGCATAATGAATAAAGGTACACTTAAAAACAAAGGAATACAAATACTGCTAAAATTTCTACATAAAAATAATACCGGCAAATGAAAGCAGTTTTCTTACATTCCAAAAAAAAAACCAAAAGGCAAAGATGAAATTTCCATTGGAGGTAAGGTGCAAAACGCTCTATGACAGTACAGCAATAATCAAACATTCAAGCATTACGGATTTATTGTAGTTTCAACAGGACTGAACGACATGAAAACAATGATGATGACGACCTATGATGCTATCAAACTCTCATCATCAATTCAAGGTGCGTTGTTGATCAGTTTATTCTTTCTAGCTCATGTCAAACACAAAATGTTTTAGCAGCATCAAAAGAATATTATATCTCAGAATAAAAAGAAATTTAATTTTACTACTGTAAAACTATTAGCAAAAAAACACTACTTTTGAGGTGCCAAGACAGGCTTTAAATGCTAGTAAAGAAAAATATTAATTCTAACCAAGAATGGTTTATTGTTGCTACTACAGATATACTGTGATTGCATTACAAAGTGATCAGCAAATGTGGGACAAATAAATTGGTTAATACATCATTGGATGCGAAACAAATAATGTAGTATGTGAATTTGGAAGTGTTGCAAATTATAATGCTTCTTTGGGAGCTATACCATTTATGTTTAGGGCAGTTACTAATTAAGGTGAATTGTTGATGGAAAAGCTATAAACCAAAACTTTTTCCTTTTCATTTTTCTGTACCCCATCTGTTGACTATTACTCAAAATAAGGATGAATAATGCACAATGAAACTTTGATAAGTTGCATATTAAACATTCTGATAATATTTGTAATAATCCAACTAAAATTGCTTATTAAAAAATATAAATAATCACTAAAAATATTTTAAATGCTCGTTGATTTTACAAAGAATAATAGTAATTTATTTCCGGGACACGAATATTACATGAATAATATTCTATAAAGGAAACTTTCCCAAATTTGTGGGAACTTTGGTGAGCATTTTATGGTAATCTAAAAAAATATGGACATTGAAAAGCAAGATGTAGCATAAAGACAAATAGGAACATTAATACTTACTGTAATTTTCATGTTAATTTTGATTGTTTCTCCTTCTTTGAATCGCAGATCAAGCTCTTGTTTTGGTTCTTCTTTCTCCTTTTCTATTTCTTGAGATTTCTTCACCCATTTGAAATGATCTTGCAATGCCACGTTTAAATCAAAACTGTCCGATCGATCCGAAAACCCAACGCCAATAAATGCTGACCGTCCTGAAGATTAAAGAATAAATGCACTTGCACTTAATAAGGTGATTAATTTCAGTATTTAACTAAATAGCAGGTGATAATTCAAAATAACAAATAATACATACTTCATTTCACAACAATGACACAACATCACATAGTAACCTTCATACCATTATCATCTTGTATTCTGAGAACAAAATAACGAGATGAATCTGTCACGGCTTCCACGGCAACTCCAGGGTATTGCTCAATGGGACATTTGGCAAATAGCTCTCCTGTATTTTTGTCCTCTAACTTCAAGATGCAATCTTTTCCTTTTGACACTAATCTGAGCCTTCCCGTCCAATCGGGCTCTTGCAAGTTCCAATCAGCAGCTCTAACATTAAAATTAACATAAATTCAGTTTAACACATGTTGAAATATTCCACGTCGCGATATATTTTTCCGATTTTCGACCGTTGTAATTTTATCATTTTTCCTTTGACGAATAAATATACAAGCAAAATACACCACCAGTTGTAAGGGTAAGGAAATTGAAATTACCTGTGACCTCTGCTAGTTGTTCTCGGAGGAATTTTAAAAACAAATACTTCAGATTTAACAAGCAACACACTCTCGTAGGTATCCATTTTTGATGTGAATAAAATTTCCGATGCTGCGTTGTTTGACAGATCGAAATCACGCAAGATCATAAGGCGTAACCACACTGGTTGAGTGAGGTTTTGTGTCGATATGGCTGATCCTAAGTACGCAGACCTACCAGGCATTGTAAGTATTCTATATAAACTTGAAAAATTTGTCCATTTAAAAATAAATATTACGAACATATCCTATTAATGGTATTATGCATCGCCGCAGGACTTACTTAAACGGTCCACGGGTGTCTTTCTGCTTACACATAACTTAATCTTTCAGGCTTATGATCAACCTGACGTATACGAAACCGGTGATCTTCCAGAAGCGGACCAAAATATTGACTTTGTCGAAGTGAGCTGAAATCAGTTTTGGAAATATCTCGGAATGTCTTCAATGTTTTTATTGATACCGAATATAATTGTGTAATTTCAGGAGGAAACGGAAGGTATAGAAAGACTACACATCAGCGCTAACGAAGCATTCAATAACTTTAAAGGAAAGTCACTGCATGCTACTGGAGTAGACTTCTCTGATAAGATCACTAGATACATTAGAACTGGTTACGATGCAAGGTAAGCAATTCTCACTTATGATTCGAATCAACTCTCTGTCAAAGTACTTATAGAATAGGAAACCACATTAGTAATTACCATAACAATATTGTTTAAAGCAGGTCATCGGAATTGGAGCTTGCCGGAGAAGGGGAAAAGGAGACAGTGGTGCAAAAATATAGAAGACTCAAGTGTGAAATTAAGGAATTACTGGATGAAATTGAAGAAGCTAAATCCTCCAGTGAAGGTCCTGATGCTACTGCATCTGTCGTGGCATTAGCAAAGGAGGGCGACCGTCTTAGAAAGCAACTTGATGACCTTCGGTTGGAAGAAATTTTTGGTGACCACGCTAGTGAACTGACTGATCCACAAGAAGCCCAACTTAAGTAAATATTTCCAGTTGTATTTCAGTATACTACTGCACCTTTGTAAATCTTCTACAGTTCATCAGGTGTCCTTCCACAACATATTCATTCATAAAACATGTATCTTTTTTTAATGTGTACTAGCCTTCACTGTTTATTAGAGGCATAATGGCCAGTGAAGATTATTACCTTAATTTATTACTTAAATTCCTGTGATTTTTTAAATGAAAACCAAATAGCATATTAGAAATCGTACTTGGTGTGGAATTCTTTCGTGATTGCATAGGATAAATAACACCTTGCACTTTTCATAATATTCGTTTACATAGTAAACTTTCATCCTGGACGTTAAATAATTAGATGAAACTGGTCGAAAATAAAGGTTACATTATTGTGGAAAGTGCAAAGTTTTATTTATCCTGTGCAACCAAATAGCACAATCATTAATAAAGTATGCTCCTTGCTATATGTACATATTTGATAACAGTGAGGATTCATACGACCATGATGAATAACTATTTAATGCTCTACCCCATAACAACCACCCAGTGTCTCCAACCCTTAGGTCAGTTTGATAGGTGAAGGTAGAGCTCACCTACACATAGGCTAAAGGGGCCAGTTCCTTTCTATGGTTTTCCAGGGAGATGTGATTCACAGAAAATCACTCTGCTTGGGTTCCAGCTGGTGTCGTCCAGAGACATAACAGGGCCCTGGATCCGGGCCACTCATTCAGTAGCCAAGCATTCTTTACCCCATAACTTTCAAATATATATTTTTTGTCATTCTAGCTAGATTCCATAAATCAATTTAATGTTTTAAATGTGATCCAAAAGGTAACCTAACACATTTTTAAAACTCCTATATTTTGAGACATCTTCTTAAATTTTTTTCCATGCTTGAAAATGTTGTTTGATGAATTTTTAATGGTGTCTCGATAATGAAGGAAATGAGAAAGTGTTGCAGGATTGTGTGAAAGTATTGTCTAAAGTAAAAGACAGTGTAACCTTGCATGGTAACAAAAAAGGATAGGAATTTACAAAATAAATGGAAAACAGTGCTTGATGACTGAATGTTTCTTTTCAGAATGCTGCTGGCTCAGTTGGAAGCATTTAAAAAAGGAACGACTGCTGACTCGAAAAGTGACACAAAAGCGAGTGGGAAGAAAGATGTGGCAGGAGGTGGGAAACCACTGGCATCATATGAGTTGTACAGCCATCCTGAGAGAGAACATTTCACTCGAAATGAACGAATTGCCCTGCTAGAGCAGCGGCTGCATAACCTTGAAGCATTTGTCGGTCCAAATCCTGAGAAACTGGTGAGCATTTCATGGGGAGAGGCCTTAATGACAAAGGGAGATCGATTTATTGCAAAGCTTTTTCTCTCCAGTTTATTGGGTTAACATTTTACTTATGCACTATCACTATTGGTAATAGAAATTGTTTATAAAATAAAATACATTACTGTAGAAATAATAACAAAGAGCCAGGTTAACTGAGTCGGTAGCTTGCTTGACTGCTTAAGCTAAAGATAGCAGTAGGGAATTTAGCAGAATTAACTTTGCCATTTCCACATAAATATTTATTTGGTCCAACCATGGTTTTGTTACATAGTAACATTATCAAGGAGGTATCAAACACCTTGATTATGATTATGTGGAAGTAGCAAAGTTTATTCTTCTAAATTCCCTACAGTGAATGACTTATGCAAAGTTAGGCCAGCAACTGTATCCTAAAGGTCACAGGATTTAATCCTGCACAGGGCATGGCTGTTGTGTTTGTCCAAAACTAACCAGAATTTGGGGAATTTTGTCAGCAAAAGGCATTTGGCCATAAAATATATGCAAAAGCCAATAAAGACCCCAAAATCATGGGAATGAGCTTAATAAATTAAAAAGAATAACAACGAGCATGATATGAGAAACAGCCTTATACATAATTAACCAGAAACCTGATGAATTTGACATGTACAGTGTTTCTATAGCCAATTTTTTAAATTTATCACAAAGGTTTCGACTAAACAATTTATTAGACCTCTATCAAAGCCACTCATTAAGAATTTTGGTAAATTTGAGTGACTTAAATCGTCAACATTTGAACAGCAATTAATTGAAACTGTTGTAAACACCTGGTGGATATATCTGCAGTTACCAAGATGTGAGTGGATATTAAAGGGTTTTAAAAAGTAACTATTTGAAATGAAATGCCCAATAGAACCTAAGCAAAGTGACGAGACAGTCATAATGAAGTCGTACAATTCTTATTTAATATTAATCGCAATTCTTATTGTTTTTCTTATCTGCATTCCATCCATCACTTACTGTAATGACATGCAGTTCTGAGAAATTTTCCAGGAGTGTCTTAGTCTTGAAAATATGTAACATAAGTGGCCTGAAAAAATTGTCACCACTAAGTACCAGAGTAATATAGCTGGTGTAGCATGTGAGTTACAATGAGAGTTATAATTGTGGGCAAATTGAGGTTCTATGTGAGCAATTGTAATAGAAAAGAAACTTCCAAGTTCTTTAATTACAAAATTATTACAAATTGCTATTAGGTAATATACTTAAAACTTTTGAAATACAAACGTCTGCAAATTTATATGTAGTCAAAGGCAAACCCATTCATGATGTAACCAATATTGTTGAAATAAGTGCACAAAAATGTATATAGAGCTTCAGAGCCATGTTTTTAAGATTTATGGTGTAGCTCTGTATTATTCTTGTTTGTTAAGCTATGAACTGGAACACAAGAAAGAAACCCTTTATGTACAGGGTCTATCCCAAAAGTTCCGGTAATGATTTTTTTCCCCATGTCCCAGCGTGCTTGTGCATCACGACTCCCAGCAGGATTAGTGGTGGGGTCTCAGCAAAAGCGAGCCACATTGCTGTCGCCTGTGTGCTGTAGTCGAAGCAGGAGCTCTCGTTGCGTGAAGTACGTTTTTGAACCACGTCGAAAAATAGTCGGAATAGTGATAGCACAGAATGTAGAGCAACGGTACACAATTAAAATTTGTGTCAAACTGGACAAAAACGATGCAGATACGCTTTCAATGCTTCAGCAAGCCTTCTGGGATGATGCAATGTCCCAGAACCGAACTTTCGAGTGGCCCAGGAGGTTCCAGATGGGGAGTCCGTCGATGATGATGAATGTTCAGGGCACCCTTCAACGACCAAAACTGACAATACGGTGGAAAATGTGCGAAAACTTTTAAATAGTGATCGACGAGGGGTGGGTAAAATGTTGGAAAGGGTGCATCGAGTCGAGAGGAAAGTATTTTGAAAATTATTAACTCATTTGTACGTTTATGTTGAATAAATGATTTTTTTACAACGAAATTACCTGAACTTTTGGTACAGACCCTGTATATCAAGCGACCAAGTTCTGCAAAGCAATGATACAATAAAAAAATTGCAAAATTAGGTGGTTATCCTCTGGCGCATAGATGCTTAAGGTACGATGAACCAGCTGGGTATTCTCTTTGGGTGCATACTTTCTCTGGGTTTAAATACTAGAGTTAAGTTAGATATAGCAGAAACGATCCATAATCAAAAAATGAGGACAACTTGCAATTTAAAAAAATCCACTGCCATTAATAGATAAATTTATTCACCATAGAACAAGACTCTTCCTTTAAAAAAGCTATTTTTATTTATTATGCCATTAAATCCATTCGTGATATATCCATAAAAACCCCTGGTAAACCACTTTTCCAAGCTCTGAAAGTTTTAACTATCTCTTCCTTATACAATTTCATCGTGCTGTTTGCAAAGTGGAAATTGCAAATTGTCCTCATTCATTTGATTTTCTGGGATTGTTTACAGTAATACGAAGTCTGATCAGCCACTTTCATTTTGACCTCTCTTCCTTTGACATTCAATTTCAGTCAAGGCTTTATGCCGACAGTGGCTCTCTTAGGGGTGGTGCATCAGGTGTTGGTCTTGTTGGTGCTGTAGAGTCGCTTGGTGCCCGCACAAGTCTATTTGATCCTGGTCAACTGGACCATATTGAAGGACGTTTGATTGCCCTCGGAGAGAAGATGAGTAGCATTGCAGGAGATAAGAGTAAGGCAGAAGGTCAGATCAACCCAGAGCAAGAGGCAAAAATAACTGCACTGTATGAGCTTGCAAAGAAGTCAGAAGCCATGACTCCAATGCTTGAAGAAGTAGTGGAGAGGATGGGAGCTTTAAATACAGTCCATGAGCAAGGTGAGTTTGACAACATAAAAAAAACAATTTGAAATTCATCATTTTAAGCCAGATCATCATTTTTCAGTCAACCAGGGATTTTTGGCGAAGCGTAAACCTGTTACTTCATTTGATGAGCCTCTTGGATATTTTTTTGTGTTACTTAATGAATGGCATTATCTTTTTGCATGATCTTCATTCACTGTAAAAATAGTCAAAATCTTTCACTAATAAATAATGATACCTATCCACACACAGAAGGGGACCACCATCAGAATCCATTGAGATTTAAATACTTTTGCAGATGATCTAATGTAGTTTTTACAGTACTAGTTGCATACAACCACAAAGAGATAAATTTAGAAATTTTTGAACATGAGAAATTTAGCTGAGATATACCCTTTACTTGTCGATTCTGGAATAAGAGACACTTTACACAGCAGATTTAACTTCGTAATACCATGGAAGATAATATTGTACCCTACCACACAAAGTAATTTTTCTAATAGAAAAGTAGTTATTATTTGGAGGACTTGAGTGAATATAAATACTCCTTTAACCCAATAATTGATTTGTCAGGTTCATTTCACATTAATGAAAATGTTATTTCCTCATTGAGTAATTATCTTAATGAAGTAATCAGCCAACTAGTTGTGGCACAGTCACGGGAACCACATGTACAAGCAAGTCTACTAACATAATCTGTATCCTGCTCCAAATAAAGTATATTCAGGAATATGTAATTATTCCATTGGTTTAAAAGTTTGTTTCTTTACAGCATTGCAGTTCAGCACAACATTGGCTAAGCTGGACAGCTTGCAAGAGAAAATTCTGGCAGGGATTGCCAGTAATGAAACCGTGTTGACTGAGGTGAAGGGAAGTTTTTCTCAAAACCTGGAAGCCATCAAAAAGAATATGAGCAGTTTGGATGCAAGAATTTCTGCTTTAAAAAAGTAATTTCTTAATCTCGAATTTATTAAGTTATTTTTTCATGTTTTGGCTCATAGATGTCACTTTATTATACTTTTTGATCTTTATAATGCCTTATAACATATCCCAAGAGCAGCTTTATCAATTATCTCTTTGCTGGTGTTGACCTGATCCTTGCACACTATGGGAAGATGGAATAAAAAAAATAAAAAACTTTTTGGCATTTTTATTTTACCAAACATTTTATACATAGAAGAAATTAAAAACGAAGCTTCTGGAAGAACCATGGGTTTTTTCCTAGCTTGTACCTGAAATGAAAAGATAAGAGACTTTTAAATCCAAAGCTTCACAAAATGAAATTTCATGTTTTTAACTGAGCCAATTGAAAGTGGCTACAAGTTACATGGACCATGTTATTAACAACCCTCAGGCATGTCTGACATCAAGCGGAATCCATTCAGAGGGTCGTCTGACGTAGTCACTACGTCTTATGGTTTCACATGCATAATGTTATATTAATGATAATAATTTTAAAAGGATAAATTTTCATTTAAACAATTTAAATTAATTTAAAATTATTATTAACAAAATTTAAAAAATAAATTTAAATATCAATTTATAAGCATAGTAACTAATTTCAAATCAATTCTCCTCAGTCCTCTTGAGATTTAACCCCTCAGGCATGGCCTTTTAAGCAGTCATCACAGTTCAAGTGTCATAGTAAAAGGTAAACTACATTTAACCTCCTCTGTAATTCATTGAAAATGTGTAAATAGCAATACCGCATGAAACCAACCTTGTGGTAGGTTACACCAAAGAAATGAGGTTGGGAGGCAGAGGAGAAATGCTGCCTAGATTACAGCATCTAGGATTTATAAATGTAGAAACATGGCGAAACATTCACGGAAATGAAAATAAAAATCTGTGAAAATGGAGAGAGCTTCAATGTTTACAGTTGCAGGATGTCAGACTGTTTATGGCTCACAAAGGAAATGATCCCTCACAATGAGCACATGTCAGCCCAGTTTGTCATGTAAAAGTATGGAAATACCACTTTGAAGATGAAAATTTTTTTGTCATTACTTAAAACAGAGTATTGTGACGAGTCAATATGCTAACATTTTAAGGGACAAAGATCATAAAAGAGGGGAATTATTTAGGTGTGACAAATAAAACCCAAGTCTAAAAGTATCATGATACTTAAGTTTTGACATATTAACTCCCAAGTAAAACATCTGCACATATTCTTGCATTGTAAAAACAATGAAAAGACTAAAGTGATGCCACTGCAAATCTGCTATGTGCAGACCCCCCTTGATTAATACACTGACCCAGTTCACCATCATGCTTAATGCAAAAACTTTTTCATCAAGTGATCCTGTCATTAAATTAAATATTATTTCTGCAATATGAGAGGGATCATTCACAGTGTAAAATGGCCTCAAGTCTCAGTTTCTATTCCTCCAATGTCATAAAGTCTAAAGGTTGGAATATTCTGGTGCACATACTGCCAAAAATTTACCCTAATCTACAAAATTGGGAATCTGGTTTGATATCAACTTCAAATTACGGTACATTTGTAATTCATATACATTGAAAAGCAGCACTGTTTGGAACCCCAACCATTTAAATTTTTCATTCATTGACTATGAAAGTCCAGAATAGTTAGTGAAAGTTACGGGCCCTAGATAGAAACCTACTTCTAACTGGAAGTGCCCAAAAGATTTTAAGAAAAGTGTGGCAGTCTTGGGACTGGCTGACAGAATTGGAACACAGAATTGAATTGGAAATTAATTTGTGTGTGTTAGTCAGGTTTTTGTGCCGGTGCATGTACCCATGTGTGTATAATGTGAGAAAGAAAATTATATTTTTAATTTTTTTACACAACAATCAATATTCATTATAAAATAAATAATTAAGTCGCTAAACCAGGACAAAAGTCATTAAAACTTGTATAAAAGCAGTACTAGCAGAAGTAGGGTCAGGAGAATATTGTGATAGGTGCTAAAATTGAAACTACAAATTGAAACATAAATTTGGAGGTTCTTAAGAACTTCATCTTCTTTCTACCTTTCCATTCCCATCCTTTTTAAGCTTTCCTCCCACTCTGAAGAACTTAATGATGCTGATCAGACTTGAAGCCACATGACGGATGTAATAATAGAAGTTACAATGGATTTACAGAGAAAGAACCAAACTTTTTTCGGAGCATCAAAATATAGATAATATAGTGAATAAGGAGAAAATGTTCACCAATGCTCACCAAAATATTCCCTTCGTCCAGGCGTATCTCACTTATTCTCACATATCCTTATTCACTCGTGTTCCCTTGGCTGAGGCCTTAAGCCTCTTAGACACCAAGTTCAATGCGGACAATTTATTCCGTCACGTGCTAACCTCTACTTACTTCGTGTGCGACGGACAATTTTTCAAACAAATCGATGGTGTTCTCATGGGATCCACCCATTTCCCCGCAATAGCTAATTTGCTTATGGAGGACTTTGAGGAAAGAGCGTTGAACAGCGCACTGCTCCAAGCATTTTTTTCTGCTACTTCAATGACACGTTTGTGGTATGGCCACATGGAAAGGATTCTTTGGACCAATTTCTTTTGCATATGAATGGCCAACACCCTAACATCTACTTTACCATGGAGTTGAAAAACGAAGAGAAACTCCCTTTTCTTGACATCCTCGTGCAACGAAAGACTGATGGCACCCTGGGACACAAGTGTGTATCGCAAACCGACGCACACGGATTTGTACCGGAATGGACGGAGCCACCACCACCTGTCTCAAGGATGGACGGTACTGAATACGCTCATACAACGAGCAAAATCTATCGCAGACGAAGAAAACATACCGCATGAACTTCGCCGTCTCAGAAAGACCTGCCTAAATGGTTACAGCAAGATCGAGATCTCCCAGGCCTTCAACCCACGTGAACGCAAGCCGCAGCAAGAAAAAGAAAGAACTGTGGCCAGAGCCTGTCTACCATACACAGCCTCCGTGTAGGGTACAATTGCGAGAATTCTGGCAGGGCACAACATAGAAACGATCCACAAACCGCCAATTAAGAAATGATCGTCTGAGCCAAAGACCCGAGTGGCTTGAAAGTTCCAGGAGTCTATAAAGTTCCCTGCGAATGCGGTGAGGTATACGTTGGTGAGATGGAAAGGACTATTGAGACGAGGCTGAAGGAACATCAACGACACCTGCGCCTGGGACAGATGGAGAAATCGGCCATTGCTGAACACAGCTTTAATAAAAGACATAAATTTCAACGACTCCAAGCTGCTTGCCCGCTCCGATTTCTATTGGGATAGGATAATCAAGGAGGCCATTGAAATTCGGATGGAGAGGCGGAATTTCAACAGATATTCCGGCTATTCCCTCGGCAATACATGGAAGCCATTGCTGGGAATAGTCGAGAATGAGAGGAAAATGAGGCGGCACAACAGCGACCAATCAGGAGGACTCCCCAAAGTAACCCCCAATTTGGACCAATCACATGTCACCTGACCCCCCGAATATGTGTATGTAAGGACGGGGAAATTGCAGAATCGGCACTCAGCAGCCCTGATGACGACCCTCGAGTCGAGTGTCGAAACGTCAGCCACAATGGGGCCCTTGACCAGGTTGTCAACCAGAGGGAACTTCATTCATCGAAGACGTAGTTCATTCATCGTCATTCGCTGGGAAAGCACCAGATCTTACTTGTATACAAGTTGTTTAGTGACCAAAACTATTGTGTAGCTTGCTCAACCCTGCCTATGCTGTCCTATTGTTATGAAGTAAAAAAGAAAAAAAAAACAGATTTATAGTTAAATTTATAGGCCTATTAATGAAACTGTGAGTACTGTTTGGTCACTCTACAGCAAACTCCACATTCACACCATCAACAGGACTAAAAAAAAGTTTAAAAAGCAAAATTGTCTTAAAAATATACATTCCTTTTGTTATCATGTAACATTACAATTGCCAAATATCTTCTCCTTGATCAGCAACACAGAATTTCTTTTCAAATTACTGCATAACATTATTAAAGCTCTTTCGTAGTTCATTCATGTAACACTATTTGTAATTAAAAATCGTACATAAAATTAAATGTGAAATTCATATTAAAGTTAGATTATTAGAAGTATGACCTACTGCTCTGCAAATGACAATAGCTGTGATAATATCCACTCTTTTCAACCTCACCTCACTCGAAAAACTAAAAAAATACCCCAAGAACGTTTGGAACCAATTCTCACTGTCTAATGTTCTTTTGATAAACGCCTCTCATGGCTTGCTTGGGTAATTTTGATTAACTAATGTGATAAGTACATTAAGCGATCAATGTTAATCATCAGGCTGTTTTTTGCCCTTCTTGCCTCGATCATATTACTATACCTTTTCACTTTCCATTGCAAAGGGAGTCACTTTTCCCAAGATCACATTTTCCTTCCATGTTATTACACAAATATAATATACACCATGTGCAAACAATTTTTAAAATACTAAAAAATAATTGACTATTAGCTGTGACATTTTTGGGGTATTCTTATTTCGAACATTTTGATTTGCCATACTTTTGTCTAACCCTTATACAATCCTGTGTTGGGTTTTAAAGTATTTCTTTATAATTCAAACCTTGACATGAAGAAAAATTGGTTCAACAGCACAATAATAAATATCACTGCCATACTAAAGACGACGACTTTGAAAAGGTGGTATTTGTACTTAATGAGGTGCGAAAAACTTCATTGCATGCTGCTATTAACAATCAAGCAGGTAATAATAAATTAAATAGGTATCCACGTATATAAGTTAACGTATAACAATGCATCTAAAGCAGGCATTTCAGCGCCGGTATGTCATAGAGTTTTAGTATTAATAAAATGAGACCGTTTAAGGAAATTTTTCTACACAGCAAAACATTATCTTACAAAACAATCACAAGTGCTATTATCTCATTTAACATTGCAACTAGACAATGCTCTGATCTTAGTAAGGTCCTTCTGCCATATTGAACGTGTAACCACAGTGATCAACCCTAAGGTTGGTATGTTAAGTGATGGTAGAGCCCACCTAGTACTAAGCCCACGGCGCGTGGAAATTCACACACATCAGGGTAGAGGGGCCAGTTCATTTCCCTGTGCCGCCTGTGGTTCCCCACGAAGAAGTGGTACCCGAAAGATCACTCAGCTTGGGTTTAGCTGGAGGTGTCCGGAGGGTTGTCACCCGGTCACGAACCCGGGTCCCACAGTCAGTAGCCAGGCACTCTACCCACCGGGGTACCACGACCTCATTGGACGTATTTGTTTTACGAAATGTAATAAGACCATTAGGAAAATAACTACTGACGTTAGGTGAATTACACCCAGCAAACTTCCAATCTGTGCAAAGTTTCGGTTGACGCAATTTTAATTCAAATTGTGTTCCAAAAGAGTATTAAGTAACTGACACCAAATTCGAGCTGCCAACACCAGTAAATGAAGATAAAAGGAATCGAACGTATCCAAGTGCGGCATTAAATAAAAATGAGAATATAAGAACGTACCATATTCCTATAGAATGACCGTGGGTAAACTTAGATTCTAATTATATCAACTAGCAAATGAGTTAGCACGTACCTTTCTTCGAACTTCACTTTAGCCTGATACCGGGCCTTTTTCCTCTTCATCGGGTCCTTAATATCTTTAACTGTGGTCTTCTCCAAACCGATATCAGCCATAGTGTACCGAGTGGGCATCAAGTGGTTGTAATTTAGAACCTAAAGTAAACAATTAAGAAAATTGTTGAAGCTGAACTCAAGCCAATTTGGCTCTACTTCAATAGGAAAATTTTGTACCTTGATGAATGGCTTGATCTTTGACCTTTTGTGAATTTTTGCTTTACCCATCCTCTTGGTTACTTTCCTTGGGTACCTGTCTATTCCAGCAACAAGAGCATGTCCATACTGTTTGTCACCTTGGCCTTCGTCGAAGTGCCTGATGATAATGGCTTTCTTTCCTGCGTACCGGCCACTAAGGACCAGTACGACTTTACCGGGTTTCATAATCTTCCCCATCCTTAATTCTAATGAAATAAAATTAGGAATTAGACAATGGGATTTACAATATCACATACGCTGAATGTCAATAATATCTTAAATTGCCGTAGTAAAAAATAGAGAGGATTGAAGTATAAATGAAGTTTGAGTGATCAATTACTTCTCCAATATTCGACTTAGGTGCTAAAGCATGATATTGGAAATATACACATCGAAAGCATGTGCTGGCATGCACTACAAATAGATAAATCTCATTTCACTCACTTCAATACCTCTAAATGACCAGTATTTAAATAACAAAATTGAAAAAATAAAATAATAACGGTAACGTTATTCACAAAACAACAATTATTTTGAAGATGATAAGAGATTACTGCAAACGAAAACCTTGAGGACATATATACTCACATTGCCGACGTCCGCCGGAAGAAGAAATTGTAACTCATCTATTCGTCACAGGAAGGTAAGAAACAGGCTCTGCAGTCGCGTCTGCAGTGTTGCCACCTGTTGTAAAAAATACATCCGAACTAAATTTTACGTTAAGGTTTACGTAAGAAGGGCTAAACAATTTTTTTTCAATCCCTGATGATTGATAAATGATTGCGTAATTAAAAATAACAAAAATTTAAAATATATGTATCTTCACAGACAACTGAGGTAGGTGTTTGTAACTGCCCACGGGCGCTTCCCTGTTGCATTCTCAATGTACCTCTAGACTGTAAGTTGCTGTAAGTTATGGATAGGTTGACCAAGTTTGAGTTTAATAAATAGTACTTGAACCGAGGAAGAAATTCTATGCAAAGGGGCTGACTTTAAAAATAAAACTCTAGATCTCCCACCACTAAATGAGACGACAAGTAAGTAATTAAGAGGGACTTCTCATTAGCAGATATAGGGACAGTAATTTGGTTTCTTCCAATAGTCCCGATTTCAGAATATGCCCCGACATGTTCAAACGCGATACTAGAGTGTTTTTGTGCTACCATTACCCTTCTCATTAAGTAATATATTTCCACAACTCTTGTTCAACTTTCAATGTGGCTGTACTGTTTTAAAAGTACATGCCGGTATATGCGAGAACGCTAATCTCATCTTTTTTGTCTATATCCCTGTCGGCCTCTTGCGGTATTTTAAAGTTACAGTTTCTATGTATATATGTGTTGAAAAGTATTATACACTTATTATTTGTTAGAGTAAGATAGTGAAAAAGTTTTCCCGAACAGTGTTAATAGCACTTAATCTGCTTTTTTGCTTTGGTTTACGCGGGGAGAAATAATATACGTATAACCATGGAAGACGACGTAAATGCAGCTGTCAATGCATTTCTTTGCGATGACAGTGGAAGTGAGTGGGAAAAAGAGTGTTACACTGAAAGTGAAGTTTCTCTGGTAGAATTGGAGGGAAATGACACTACACCACAAAAACCTTTTAATTTAAGAAAAAAGGAGGAGAACATAGGTAATTTTGGTGAAGTGATATCTGTTTACGAAGTTTCGCGCTTTTTCCTGATACTTGGAATTCAACTAATCGCCTGAAAAATTATGTTTTAGGGGTCCCTCCACCATCTGCCAAGCATATGGAAATACTTAAAACGCATTTTGGTCATTCCAGTTTCCGCCCAATGCAATGGAAGATAATTCATTCCATCATTGAGGTAGTAACTATTTTTTAGTTATCATGCTTTGCAATATTTGTTTATCCAGTAATTTTATTTTTTTCCATTTAAAGAAAAAGCAAGATAACTGCGTTATTATGGCTACGGGTTATGGCAAAAGTTTATGTTATCAGTATCCTGCTGTGCATAGCCAAGGGACCACTATTGTCATATCACCGCTAATATCACTCATGCAAGATCAAGTTCTTTCCCTTGAGGTAAATACTTTTTCTTTCCCTTATTCACAGTTTATGATTCATTGGCTTCGCAAAAACCTTTTTCCAGCTAATCCAGTTTTATTTTTCCTAAAGGTAGCGAATATCAACTCATGTTTTTTGGGATCTGCACAGTCTGACAGAAAGGTCAAAAAGAGAGTAATGAACGGCGAATATCGGGTAATTTATATGACTCCCGAATTTGCTACTGGAGATCACGGACACATGTTTTTCAGTGAAATGGTGTCGAATGGAGTAAATGTGATTCTTGTTGCTGTTGATGAAGCTCATTGTGTCAGTCAGTGGGGACATGATTTTAGAGGTTCTTACAGGTAAGAAATTAATACTCTCACATTTCAAAACATCATGTTGTCCCGGGCACATTACACCCCCTGAAAAATTGACATAAGCTCTTCATTTCTCATTCTAGATGCTGTATGTAAACGTTTAATCGAGCCATTTTGAGAGTATTTCAAATGTTTCATGCAGTTCTTATTTTTAGCGTAAAATTAATTGTGAAGTTTGTATGAAATTTCTTAATTCAGCAAAGGAAAATGTGGTTTCTCAATAACTACCATTTGTATATTGTTAAAAAATGTGCATGATAAATTCTTTACTAATTTAGAATTTTTAATTATAAGAGTAATAGAGTTCAGAAAAAGGAAGACAGTATAATTTTATGATGGATATAAAGATAGGAAGGGCCTACGAAGAGCTAAGTGAGTCAGCACAGGACCAAACAACTTAAAGGGAGCAGTGCATATGTAAACTGTCGAAGAATAGATTCACCAAGGAAGAAACCCAGACAGCAAATAGATATTGATAGGTAAATGAATAGAAATCTATTAGATATCTAATAGTTATTTTATTGTCCTAAAAACAGTTTAGCTTCCAATTGATATTTATTGGTAGATCATCTATGTAGAAACATGATTTAGATAGCTATTTCCTGTGTGGCGCTGGATAAAACTGTATATGTCTAATATATATATATATCTATAGCGTGGCTCCAAAATGTATCTGATAGATATCATTAGAGTGGTTCCCATAGATATCTAATAGTTATCTTTTGGGAGATATCTATTAGAATTATATCTATTAAATATCTAATATATATATTTATTGGTAGATCATCTGTGGATAAACATTTATAGACTTGATATAGATATCTATAAACATCTATTTGCTGTCTGGGAAGTTTCCATTCATGACACCAACCATTCAGGAAATATTTTGACATAGAACATTCTCAACCAGCATTTGGAGACCAAATTTTGACAGAGTTGGCATACAATAACTCTGTACACAACCAGGGCTGCTGAATAGTTCAATTGACATCCTCAACAACCATAACTCAGTTGCTGTTAGTCAAGTGTGGCATAAGATGTGTTCGTTGGAGTCCTTTGTGTGCCTTAGTACTTTAAAAAACAACTTTTTTGTTAACTTTCACTAATCTTAGCCATCATTATGACTTCTTAGAATGAAAAAGTATATAATGATAGCAGTAGTAAGCATCATAATCATATTAATGAAGAAGCACAGAAAGTAATGTTAGCAAAACACGAGTGCTTTTGTTTAACAGTTCTAACAAAACAATAATGTGTGGCTAAACTCATGATAATAAAGAAAGAAGAGTCTATAAGGTCTGCTTTCTCAAGAAGTAGAGGGAGTGACAGTAATTGCAAAACAAAGTTTTACATGCTAAATTAAGCCATTGGTATTGATTTATTTATCTATTAATAATTATGTTAAATGTAAATAAAAATACACTAAAAATGCATAGTTTCAATGTCTGGATTGGGTTAATTGTATTTATGCAAACTTCAAGAGGGAAAAACTTTTTAGTTCACTACTAATTTGTTTCTCATCCATGGTTCAGTAACAAATTAGTTTTGTCAACTGAGGTTCCACTCTACATAACATTGATGCCCTGTGCAGAATTTCCTTTGGATTAGCCACTGAGAAAATGACCCACCCAATTTTAATACAAACAAATAATATGGAAATGGAAGATATAGATGTCATCTCTCAGTAATTGCACACCATTGTTACAATAACAAATGAAAGAAATGAGCTTACGTTTGTGTGTTCCCATGAGAATTTATATTCCCTTGTAGTGAAGGACAGTATCAAGTGAACCAATTAAAAAATAGCAACACTGCAATTCTGCATAATAAACTTTATTTCCACGACCTAGGTTTCACCATAGTGTTATTGTTATTTTTTTAAGTCTCTACAATGGAAAAATTCCACCTAGTTATGGCAGAAACCATTTCATATAAACCGAAGCGGTAGCTATGCCCTTAAGTGCTACGATTGTGGTGGTGCAGATATAGGACAAACAAGAACTTTTATATGTTCATAAACACACGTACAATATTCACCGGGGAAGCGCCAAATCTTATGAACTTTTATGGTCAGAACCAACATATACTTTAGTGATTTTAAAAAATATTCACAATGCAAGAGTAATTTTGCCAAGCACTTCTTAAAGATGGGACATAATAGTGATCTTAATGTAGAAATTTAATGATTATCCGACTACAGACACTGGTTTGATTCACGGAATAGGTGGAGTTTTTAAAGAAATTGCTTTATTTAAGGTGCCGAAGTATTACTGAATGTTTGTTCACTGCTCCATGCTTAATTTTTATCAGCTCTTAGCAAACTCCAGTAACAAGAAGTCTTCCCACCCTCCAACTGAACAATCCCCACTTCCACCCTGCCTTCTTAGTACCTTGCTAACCACCCCTCTCCACACACTGTTTTGAACTTACTGCAATTTTCATTCCATTTCCCAACATATCCCTACATTTGAAGCACTCCCCCAACTTCTATCACTGCTACATATATCAGGAATGCAGACCTATTTCTCCACACCTGATAATCACATTTTAGACAATGAAACCAGGGTCATGTTGGCAAATTTTCTAGTGATATGTTTTGTAAAAGGAAATGGTTTCCGGCGTGACTTCGTGGAACTGCTTCATGATTAAATGAGACACAAACTTTGAATTTCCACATAAAAATATATTTTCTATACGACCCGGGTTTCATCGCAATGCAAATGCAATGGTCGTATAGAAAATATATTTTTATGTGGAATTTCAAAGTTTGTGTCTGCTTTGTAAAAGTTTTTATGAGAATAAAACAATAAACACAGTAATCAACCCGAAGGTTGGTATATTAAGTGAGGGTAGAGGGGCCAGTTTCTTTCCCTGTGCCACCTGTGGCTTCCCACAAAGATGTGGTACCCCGAAAAATAACTCAGCTTGGGTTTTAGCTGGAGGTGTCCGGAGTCATTGTCACCGGGTCTTGAACCCGGGTTCCCCATTCAGTAGCCAAGCACTCTACCCACTGGGCTGCCACAACAAATAAAACAGTGCCATATGTAAAAGTTTTCTTACATAACCATTGGTATCTGCTTTTTTTTTTTGAAGGAAGCTTGGAGAATTAAGAGATGGATTCCCCAATGTACCCTTCCTGGCAGTGACTGCAACTGCCACACCAGAAGTGAAAGAGGACATTATAAGATCACTCCATCTAAGGTAAATGGTATCTTATGGTTTGATTGTTTCCTGTGCAAGACCATAAGCTTGTGTATCATTTATTGAGATCGCTTTAAAATTTAGCGTGTAATATGTCTTTTGAGAGATATTATTCCTTCCTTTCATGTGCAAAGAAATCCAGCAGTGACCTGTACAGGATTTGATCGTCCAAACCTATACCTTCAGGTTCTTTCAAAGACTAGCAATGTGATTGATGACCTACGGCCCTTCATGGTAAAGTCTGATGGGCATTGGACTTTCAAAGGATCAACAATTATTTACTGCCCGACAAAGAAAAAGACATCGAGTATTAGTGACACTTTAAAAGGTAAATTGTGGCTATTTCTGTCTGGGTTTGTTTATTAAATTTATTTTTTTTTAATGCCAGCTCTTCGAATGAAACATTGACATTCTCAAAACTAGGTGCAGAGTCTAAAATGGCCACCTTACACACGATGCATGATATCTTGCACATGCACGTGCATGATCTAGTTGGAAACGATATTTCATGCATGACAAAATCCAGCAATGAAAATTTGCCTTACACGGTGCACGATACCATATCTACATGCATGTGGTAGCAAAGATCGTATACCGCTACCTGTATGTAGCTGGCATTTTGGCAATGCGACCAACCGCACCGAAGTTTTACACGTCACCGGAATACCAACCCTTAAATAAAATACTACTTTCCACTTCTAGATTTCCGACTATTTGTCTCCCAGGGCTTGATTAAATAATTGAACGCAAGACATTTTATAATCTATCTACTTTAATATGCTTCCTGATTGCCCGCTTGTCACACAACTATGCATTAACTTATCGTAATAAGATTTTTTGTAGCTTCGAAGAGGTATCTCCACATTTCACATGACAAACATGGCCGACAAGCACTGGTCGTACAAGCATCATGCATGTGCCTGATGAGAAAAAATTAGAACATGTTCTATTCCAATGCATGATCCCGTCATTTTGGGAGATATAGTTTCCGACGAGATCATGCACATGTACACCATGTATAAGGTGGACTTAAGGATCGCCAAATTTATTCCATTACTCTGTTCTTGTCTTTCTCCTTGCACGTTATTCAGGACAACAAGATGTGTTAAAATTACATGTAAAGGATATAATTAAATATATAATGATAAATATAAATGATATAATAACTCTGTTTTTTCCAACCTGTGGTGGGCAGTATGCACACTGTCTAAACCAAAGTAGTAGTAGTATTTTTGTTTATGGGGTTCATCAATGCCTATGGTCATTTAGCACCTCTTCATTACAGAGATAAAACCCATCAGGACAAAGGCAACACCCATTCCCTGGACGGGACTAGAACCCACAACTTTTGGGGGAGCATTTGGGGTACCCCAGCACAAACTTATCTATCAGTCTTCTCACTCCCCTATGTTTCAGGTAGGTGGCCTCGGTGGTGGCGGGGTAACATCCTCGTCTGCCAACCTGGAGGTCATGGGTTCGAATCCCGACTAGGTGGATTTTTCAATCTTCACCTAGGGCATGGACGTGTGTGTTTTGTCCTTGTTATTTAAAAAAATGTTATAGTGCCCACTGTAATTGGCCTATTAGTGCTTTTTGTGAGTGATTGAAAATAAATAAATAAAAGGTACTTATGTGTCAGATGAAAAATTATTGGTAAAATAAGCTGTATTATGAAATATATTTTTTGCTATTAAAAATTTAGTACATATTTTAAAAGTTATTAAAGTAGATAGATTATAAAATGTTTTGTGTTCAATTATTTAATCAAGCCCTCGAAGACAAACAGTCGGAAATCAAGAAGCGGAAAATAGCATTTTATTTAAGGGTTGGTATTTCAGTGACGTGTAAAACTTTGGCGCAGTTGGTTGCATTGTCAAAATGGCAGCTACACGCACAGGTAGCAGCTTACGATCTTTGCTATCACAGGCACGTGCATGATATCATGCACCGCATAAGGCAAATTTTCATCGCCGGATTCTGTCATGCATGAGATATCGTTTCCAACTAGATCGTGCACGTGCATGATATCATGTACTGTGTAAGGTGGCCTTCATGCCATGAGGTGCTCTTAATTTTTTCAGTTTTTAATTGCGTTTAGGACCAACCATTCATTGTTTTAGATAAGACACCTAAGTGGGTTGATGGTCCTAAATAGAGTGCTGCGTGAGAATTTATTTTTTAATGCTTGAAGTGGGTCTTAGATAACTTTTGATTACATCTAGAGCAGTGTTTCCCAATATTTTTTTTTATTATCAGTCGCCCACACACAGCACAAAGACTATTATGGTGGCACAATGTAACAATTAAAATAACAAGGACAAAACACTCACACCCGTAGCCCTAGGTGGAGAAGGAAAAACCACCTAGCCGGGATTCAAACTGGGACCCCTTTTTGGTAGACGAGGACGTTACCCTGCCATCACCGATGCCGGCATGGATTTTTGAGCTGATTCCGCCCCTTGGTTGCGTAGGTAAACATCCAAC
>WURS02000015.1:9914442-9925508 GCA_011762765.2 Rhinocypha anisoptera | reverse complement strand
GTGGTTTCCCACGAAGATGTGGCACCCGAAAACTCACTTAGCTTGGGTGACCGGGGTGTCCGGAGTCGTCACTTGGTCTCGAACCCGTGTCCCCCGGTCAGTAGCCAAGCACTCTACCCACTGGGCGACCACGACCTCTTGTAGCAATACATCCAAGAAAAATTAATATTTTTTTCTTTTGTCATTTCCTGTGATGTTCCTCACTCTCTGCTAAGACTGACCGGTCATCTGCGCATTTTATGATTTTTTACTCTCTCCCCTCCAACTACAATTCCTCCTATTTCTTCTATGGCTTGTTCAATCAGCCGTAGAAGAAATAGGAGAAATTGTAGTTGGAGGGGGAAGGAGTAAAAAGGTGGGACATGAGTAAATCGAGGGCTAGAGTACAAGAGAAATGACGAATAAATTCCACGGCGTTCGTTAAAGCACCTTCGCCCCCTTTCCGACGACCGCCGCTACACGGAGTTCCCTCTATCTCTCTCTCTCTCCGGAGGGAGGAAGAGGGAAGGATATTTTCGATATACATCATAGCATTTGTGGCTCCCAATGGAACGGGATCGCATACAGTTGAGAAGGTGCCTTGCGAAACCGTCTCCCCCAGTGAACCAGTCTCCGCTACACGGGGCTCTTCGGGGAAAGGGAGGGGAGAGGCAATCTTGGGCGGCGGGAGGAAGAGAGGGGAGGGATTCCATCGCTCTCTCTATCCGACTCCATCTCTGCGGGGGCGGAGCCTGAGTGGCCCTCTCTCTCTCTCCCTTTTGGGCGGGGCAGGAATTCAATCCCTCCCACCGCCCAGACGCCGACCGAAAGGGTTCCCAAACAATCATCCCCTTCCTCGGGATTTTTAATAAGCATTTTTCGGGAGGGAACGCGCCCCATCATTCGGAAATACATATCAGAGGTTTTGCCACGGAGGGAGGGAGATTCCGTGTACAATTTTTTTTTCTTTTCTTCCGGCTGTTTCACTTCAAGTTGGTATCTCCCCCCAATTCGTCCCTTGACCTCTGTCCTCACTCAGGGAAGGTGAGAAGGCAAACTCTCTCTCTCTCTCTCTCCCCACCTGCGTGTGGGCGTGATGGCTGCGGGAGGGAAGAAAGGGAAGGAAGACGTCCTCCTCCCACGGACCAAGTCGGCTTTTTTTGTGTCCTTTATAGGTCCCGTCTTCGTTCGTTTCTTTTCCCTTTCTTTCATCGCTATCCCCGTCGCTTGTGGTGCACCCTCGCGTTTCTTACGAGGGTAGGAGAAGATAAAGGCACAGGAGGTGGACGGATTCCGATTGGTTTTTCGGGGGAGACTCGTTTTCATGGCCCCCGAAACCCTACCCATTCACCCGCCAAAGGACGATGGATACACACGCACAGTGCGGGGACCGACTCACTAAGGCGGAAATCGATCGATCAGTTCGGTGCGGGACGCGCGCGGACCGAGAGAATCCCGTTCTCTCGCCCAGGACGCGAAAAAAGCACAAGGCCTCTTGAGATTCTCCGTAAAATATGGAAGAAGATGTGGGTGGATGGATTGCAAGTCTATGTGCCAATAGTATTCTTGCGTGGTATCTATCTTTTCGATAATCATCCACACTATGAAATTAACAGTGAAAGAGAGAGGAGGGAATCGTCAGGGATTCATTCATTTTCAGAAGAGGAATAGTAAGGAGATGCAATGTATCAGAAATGCGAGATTTTCCTATGTTAGGGGAGCGTCTTCCGTTGTCTCGGAATTGCAAGGGTTCACTTGCGCGGAAGGGGTGGAGCAAAATCTCGTCAACGTTGGCTTGTGACAGTGACAGACACCAATTCCCTCAATTGTAGCAGGCGCTCATGACGTTGTAGGAGTATTCCATCAACCCGTTAGCTGTTCACATGCTAGTGCTATCTATAAAGTTTGAAATTTTCCAATCCATTCCATTCCAATCCAAGCAGTTATTCTTCTTTAAAGTTTATCGAAATAATTTTGTAAATAGCCAAACCAATATTATAAAGAAACAACAAACATTTCTAAATGTTAACACTTTAAAAAATCTACCTTCAACTGTTATTATTTGGCGCTTCATAGGAGTTCCGTGACTCTCCTATAGATGGAGTTTAGGTATAGGCGGGTACAGGTAAAGGGCGCGATTCTGACGGAACCTTATGTTGCCTTTATAATTCGGATAAAAATGATGGACCCTTCAGAGGTTGAGTTTCTCGCGGAGAAACTAATGGTAGAAATAGTTCCTAATTTTAATTTCGATAGGGTATACTTAATCTCTGGTGAAGTGGGTCCATTCCGTGCAGGGCTTCCTGTCAAGGTTCCTATATGGATGGCGGTGAATCTCCGCCAAAGGCAGAAATGCCGAATACTAGTTCCAGAATGGATGGATGTGGAAAAATTAGAACAAGTAAAGGAAGAAGAGTCAGCATCACGGTATGGTTTAATTTAGCCTTTTTGGGAGTATAACTAATATTGGTACCTGTACTGGAATGTTAGTGCTATTTTTTGACCTTTAATACCATCATCTGTCATTTTTTTTAGATATTTCACGAAAATGCCTAGTGAACACTACATGGCTGAAGCTCAACTGATCCTTAGTACTTGTGGTGATGATGTGCCTCGGGCAGATGAAATAAGAACTGCATTGAAGGACCTTTGGGATATGAGGATGTCCAAACTACGAGCTTCAGTTGATGTGTTCATTAAAAGCGGAGGTACCCATGCACGTCTCGATCACTTGACGTTGATGGAATTGAATAGTGTGAGACCTCTTTTACCTCATTCCCTGGATCAACTTCAACGTTTACGTAGGGTGGGTTATTAGTGATTTTAGTTAAGCCTTTATTATATCTCTATTGCTCTTGAATGTGTTATGTATGTAATGACGGTGATGTGGTTTACTGTAGTAAGTCATTTATGCAGGAAAATTACTTAAATTCGTGAAAATGTCATCATATGGATTACGATCTTCATTATGGTGATATTCTTGAATATGGTGACTTAGTAATTACATAAATTTTCGATTTGAATAATCATTAAGTTATGCTGAAAAGATAACCGAAATCAGCAAAATTGAAGGAAATAAATCTTATGACACAATTACTACTTAGTAATTTTCAACCTGAGGTGAGTAGAATGGACAAGTCATTTCGTTGGTTTGAGATATCTGACAAAAGAATGTCGTAGTCGATTTTACAAGGAATTTTATAATAATATCATTCTCCTACCTAGGTTGGATTGCATACAATGGTAGAAGTATTAAATTTATTTTATCTTAGTTTATAAGTCAATGTTGGCTAAAGACTCTGGGGGAAATGTAGCATAGAAGGTAATTTTTATAAATGTTGCTGATGATTTTGTGAAGAAAGACATCCTTGGACCGATACATGATTTTTTTCACCTTTAAAATATGGAAAATCATGGAAAAGTGCCTTATTAGAAATCCTATTTCAGGAAGATGATGAATGTGAGGATTATAGGAGAATTAGTTTGATCCCACACTTATTGAAGGTGGTTATAAGAATAGTCAGCAAAAGAGTGGAGAGAAAGGCGGAAGAATGCCTAGGTGAAGATTAATTTGGTTGTAGAAGAGTGAGAGGGACTCGTGGTGTGATAGCTGTAATGAGGACATTGTTTGAATGGAATGTAGAACTTAATCAGGTTGTTTCGGCCTAAACTAATGGAAATGTTGCAAAAAATGAGTGGATTAGAAGGATAGGCATCTCATCGGAAACCTTTATAGGGAGGCAGATGTGGAGTCTGAACGGGAATGGTTACACAGGGGCGCCTGCTGTCATCTCTGCTTTTTAACTTGAACTCAAGAGGAGATGGTAAAAGAGGCATGAGAAACGGTGGAGTCAGGAATATAAGTGAATGGGAAAATCATTGAATAATTCAGATTCGTGGATAGCAAGGCTCTAGTCAGTCATTCAGCCAGCATATCTTGTTAAGAACTTTTACAGGACCATTGTGGGAGGTTGTGATGGAAATTAATAGTATGAAGATGAAAGCAATGAGATTCTCGAAAAATAGGAAGTTTATGCCAACTATCAGACTAGAAGGGAATAAGTTGGAACAGGTAGAAAAGTGTACTTATTTGGGTGGCATAATAGAAGAAAGTGGACACTGTGCCTGGATATTAAAAGAAGAATTGCATTAACAAAAGAGGCATTTAAAAAATGTAGGAATTGATGGAGAAGGGTTTAGTGGGAGGAAGAGAATAGAGGTTTTAGATGGAATAATAAGTGATGGGAGGTATGCAGATTTGAAGAGGGATTAAGTTAATATGAAGCTAGGAACATCTACCTTGGATGGCATCAAAAACCAACCTTAAATGGTAAATTCAGTTACCTTCAATTCAATCAGTGGCCTAGTGTTAATACAAACGTGTCATATGCCTAAATAAAGTTTCGGTTCATTCTATTAAGTGGTAAATGATATTCTATTGGATTTTTAGTCAGTAGCACACATTGTGAATAAAGTAGTGCTATGTGTCCATGCCCATGTGAAAATTGCATGGTGTAAGTTGTAAGTAAGGCATGGGCTAAGATTAGACCTGCAAGATTAGAAGAAAATAAGGGTGATATCTTGAATCAATATTGCTATTTAAAAATGAAAAATATTTTAATTTTAAGTATTATATATTCTGAGCATGGTGATCCACTATTTACTCCTTGCAGACATTCTTAGAAGTCAATGATATGTATTTAGCTTTATTGTATGTCAATTGAATTTCCTTGTATAGGAAATGGTTTCCGGAATTACTTGATGGAACTGCTTCATGATTATATAAACAAGACAATTTGTAATTCTACATAAAATAATTTATTTACAAAATGGAATATTTTATTTGGAATCACAAAGTGTTTTGTTTCTGTAAAAACTTTATTATATACTATATATTTCACTACAGTATCTTAACAATAGACTATGTGTTCAATTTTAGTGATAAATATCTGGATTTAGGCAATTGACTTCTGATTTATTTAGCTTAAACAAGTTGTGGATCTGATCATTACTCACATTAATCAAGTTTTTATTTTACGTAACTAACTTTTAGTTGTGTCTATAAAACATAATTCTTTTCAGTTACAGTGTAGTTAGCTTGTATTGTTATATTGTTCCATGATTGGTTTTTTTACGACTGTGATATGACATTACTGACATGGTGGCTCTTTCAAACTTATCATGTTGTCTGGCCTTGTCCTTCTACGTTGGCTGAATTCATTGAAGGTCATTGAGAAGGGTTGTATGGTTGGATATTCCATCTGGTTTGATTATCCTCATCTTTAAGAGAATTCGTATCATAATCATTTTTCTCAGTTTGTGTTAGCAAATAAAATTGTTGTTGACATTTTGAATACGGCTGCCAATTGAAGAGTCTCGAAGTAGGCTAAACTTTTTGGGTTCAAGAGAGTGAAAAATTTGGTCATTTGGCGCACTTCAAAGCAATTGTGCTCCACCATTATTGGTTACGGGATGTTTATTAATTATCAGTATCTTCCCAAAAATATCTAGGAGTGAATAAGAATTTCAGGTGTTGCTTACTGAAGATACAAATTCTGGTTGTTTGATTTTTTAAAATTATTTCCGTTTCCTTTTTGTTGGCAATGGAGGATTTAATTTCCTCGATATGTTGTAACATTTGAGGGTAACTATTTTAATTTCAAAGGCTCCATTTTATACCATATCTTCTTTAATGTTCATTCCTAATTCATTCTCTCTCAAGCCTTCTTTTTTCCTTGAGTCATTCCACAATCTTTAACTTGTCATTTACTTTTCTAGTTTCTTACCTTGTCTCCTTGAGTTTGGCTACAATCTTCATGTCTGCTACCTTTTCAATGTCCACTGTCCTACATGATTCACTTTTTGAACTGTCCACATTATCGATACAATTAGTGAAAATTTCTATGAATATTTATTATCTGCACTTTAGATTAAACCCCACTGCTATTATTTCATTACAATTTTCTTACTCTCAGGATAATGAATGCCTGACTCATTTCCTTTAATCATAATTTTTATTATCTTGTTTGAATACATTTCATTATTTAAAAATGTTAATTGCTTTATTGTCTGATTTTTGGAAGGATTATTACCAGGCAACTCTTTAATTGTTATTTATAATTAGTTAGTGCAGCACTTGAGTCACTCTGCAACAAATTTTCAAGTTCAGTCTTATACTTTGATTTGTGAAAAGGCAGAAAAAGTTTCAACTCTTTCTCATGTCCTGGGAAATGAGTATTTTATCATTGGGATTGAACTACCCTTGAATGTTTATCACTGTCTTTGTTCCTTCTACTCAAAATCATATGATGAACGGGTAGCATAATTATTTTATATCATGTGATAGCATGCAATTGTGTTAATAGTCTTTTCATGTTTTTCAATAGTTAGTCAATCATTAAAAATGTGCAGAACATTTTCTTGTCGTTTGTCATTCATGTGGAAGATATTTTTTGTGTTCAGTATCCCTATTTGGAGTAGAATGGAGTCGAGTATTGTGTCTGGCAATAATAACACAAATACTTGAGTTGTAGAGGGATTTATCTGCCAAATAACATTTATGCATGATCATTCCAGAAATTTATCATATTTTGCTCTTGTGAAGAGTACCATTTTTCATGTTTTCAGGGGCATGACGATTTGCTTCGAATGTTTCTTTGTTTGCCCGTTTTTCATGCATTTTAGCTGGGCTGTATCGATGGCTGATGGAAGTATATAGTGCCATTGACTTAATCATGTTTTACGGAAAATGGTATGGTACCATTGTACTTTTGAACCTTTCATGGTTCATTCACAAGATCGTATGCCCCTGAAATCCTGTTTGGGGGTGCAATGACTAATAAGGATAATCTCTTCTGATCTTCTCTCGTGAATTCCTCCTCTCATTCTGCTCTACGTGTAATTTCTTTTGCACAGAACACACAGCCAAGGGCATCGTCCTCCCAGAATGTTTCGCAGTGAGTGTGCTCGTTTAATTGCCGTTCGTAGCTGTGACTGGCATCTTTTTTTGCGGACAAGTGTTCTTGTGAAAGGGAGATTAACTGAGTGCAGTGTCCATCAGCCCCTTTCAGTGGTAATGGTGTGCTCTTGTGGATTCAGGTCATCTTGTTAGGAAATTGTGCTCAGCTGCAGTCGCTGGATCACCTTCAGCACCATCCGCAACTATGGTGATAAGTTGTGGAATGTTATATGTATATATATATATATATAATGAGACCTAGAAAATGGCTGTGTCTTCGATTGCCATGTCACAAATGGCATGGCTTATATGTAACCATTGCTCATAGTAACCAAATACTTCAATGAAGTGAATCACAGTGAATATTTATACATTGTAACTGTGTTGAGTTCCACCCTCAACCTGTAGTACCTGCTTAATTTCTCACATTTTTGAGGATGGACTTAGAAGTAACCATTCACATAGTAAACATTAAATTTCTTAGAAGTATTTTTGAAAGGCATATTTTTTGTATATAATGTTTTATTGTATTAGATAGAATCTATTACAATAATATTATGTATTCACAGAGACATTGTTAACAAGAGGTAATACATTCTTGTCAACATTAAAATTTATACATTGTGTCTGTTTATACACATATATAATTAAACCAATCTTTTATATTATTTCCTGGTATCATTTCCTTTTACCATTGTCTGTTATTTATTTTGCAGAACATTTTCATTGACATTGGGTATAAAGTGCAACTAAGTATGCCAATTAGAACATGCCTCCTGTTTTTTTTTTTTTTTTTTTTCATTTTAACAAGCATGGACTAAAATTGTCAAATTCTGTAAATTAGACTTATTGGCAGGCAACCTCATTAAAAACACCAACTGCTTACATTTAGGATGAATCAGTCTAATGCATTTATGCCATTGGGAATGCTCTCTCTGGCCTTAATCTTTTTTTTGTTTCATCTCGTGAATCTAAAGGCTAAATTAGGAGGTATTCCTTGGAGATGGCATTTGGATCACTTGGCCATTATTCCTGTGCCTTCAACAGCACCTAATGGCAGCTTAAAAGTGCTCGTATATATATATATATTTTCATTTCGGCACAGTCGTAACTCGATATCGACATGCAAGAGAGGGGGAGTAGTTTAATGAGGTTTCTGCTTTTTGGTGGTCTAGCAATGCATATTCCACAGGGAATAACATAATTCACTTAATCCTATTGATCACACACAGAACAATTGATCGCATTGGTAATCTATGCAAATGATTAGATTTTGGTTTTTTTTATGTCAAATAATATAATATATATATATATATAATATATCAGTTAGTTTCATTTTATACATTTACACAATATTTACAGTGGTATGGCGTGCCAAGGGTTTAAATAAAATATATATGGGCACTTCCTAGCATTGGGAAGGGGAAGCATTTTTTTTTTCTTTTAATCTTTTGCTTCACTTCTTCCAATCTTTTTTTTTTCCCTTTCTCTGACTACTCCAGTGCAAAAAGAGATCCACTGCACATTCATTGGCTGTGCACATTTTTTTCCCATTACAATTAATATCACTGTTTGTGGCATTTTTCAAGTTTTTTTTTTACACGGCTACTATCTTGCTGGGGTCCACTTTGACCCTGAGAAATAATGTGTCGTCCTTGATGTAATGCCTCCTCTTCAGTGTCTCGTGGGGGATGAACCTCGGGAAGCCAAAGCCGAGGGAATCGGGCTCCCTGCTAGGGCGTTGGAAATTCTTCCACGTGGGATCCGGTATGAAACTCTCGACTATGCTGCAAGCCTGGGGAAAAAAGAAGATGAAAGAAAAGATGTTTGGTCAGAACTGTTGCAAAAACAAACAAAATACACTCTCTAAAGAGTGAATTGAAATTCTTTTATCCCCATTCTACAGAGATAATCTCTTAACCTGTGGAAATAAATTCCAGACTCATAACCCATAACTCATGTCAATTCTCCAACAAAATATGAAGATGCTTGATTTGAATTTTTCCTATTTATATCCTGTGTGTGTATGTATAAGTTATATCTTCAATTTATGGCTAAAAATGTCCAAACTATTTGTAAAGATTGGCTGCAAATTATAACAGTTGCCGTATCATTAACATTGTAGCAGTTGCCGTAGCCTTAACATCAGCCGTAAATTAACAGTAACACTTGTTTTTTTTTGGTGGGGTGAATCTTGATTTTTTCAGTCAAGGAGCATGAATCATCGGGTGGCACATGATAACCAATTGAATATATGTAGGGACTTTCCACAAAATTTTGGAAAGTGGAAGGTACTACATATATCAGTTGGTAATCATGGATATACAATCCTTCCGTGAAGTGAAGATGGACATCGTCAACTTAACAGTGGGTGGTTATATGTTTTTTTTTGCAGCTAAAGGGTTAAATTATATTGTCCCATGAGTGTTATATTCTCAATCTTGTTGTGTTCTATGGTATATTTCCCATTCATGTCTTTGTCTGTCATATGTTTAAATTCCTGTGGCTATACATTTGTTCTTAGATTTGCCTGCTGATTGACCACATTACCATGTGCCTGCATTAGGGGCCATCACATATTTAGCATCATCAGAGCATCCGATGGAAAAAATTCTACTTTTATGTGTCAAATTATTCAAGCCTGGACGTCTGGAGAAACCTATTAAACTCGGGAAGTGGATAGGTTGGTATTTTGGTAATAATTTATTTGAAAGTTTCGTGATAATATATTGTCCATTTGTTTCAGGAGTGTACAGAAGGTAATATGGATGTCTTACGTAATAATACAGGCAATATTGAATCTATATCCGAGTTTAGTAGGAGCAGAGTAAAAGTAGCAGAGATATAGTGTAAAAAAGGTCATTATTTCTTGGACTAAAAAAAAATACATGGATGGCAGTTCATCAGTTCATTTTATGACTGATGCAAATCTGAACTGTAGAAAATTTAGATACCTCTTTGGTTTTGCTTAAAAGGATTCTGTGTAAAATGCTTCAACTTTTGGATATTTTTATGTTTATTCCATATTTTTAGAATAAACACGTTTTCTTTTTAATCAAGGTGATGCCTATTAAGATTAGTCTTGTCAAAGTTTACTATTTTAATTGTAAAAATCATGTTTTCATTAAGTTTTATGTACATGAGAGCATATATATGCTCCAGAAAAATTTATTACGTAGCTACACTTGAGGATTAGTTTGCTTTGATGGTTCATATTATATCTTAGTTTTACAGTCATGTGTATTATAATTGAGGTCATGGTAGCCCAATGGTTAGAGAGCTTGGCTACTGAATGGGGGGGACTCAGGTTCAAGTCCCAGCAATGCATATGGACACCTGTAGCTGCAACCCAAGCTCAGTTATTTTTCTGGGTGACATATCTTCCAGGGAAACCGTAGGTGGCACGGAAAGGAATTATTCCCTTGATGTGTCAATTTTTACAAGCCACTGGGCTTAATGTTAGGTGGGCTCTCAACCCTCACCTGTTGACCCGTACCTAAGATTGAAGATCGTGGGTGGTTTAAATAATTTCATAAATACAAGTTTCTATTTGTCACACTCAATATTTGTTGGCAATGGGATAATTTTTATATTCACCTGATGGAATAAGTACTTTTGGGCATAAATTATGCATCCGGACTGAAATTATCTGTACAGTACATTTAAAATGCAAAGATAAGCACAGTTTAACGTCAGAATTATTTGTACCATTCTCCTCCTTGGGAGTAAACCAAAAAAACACAGCACATTTACAAATTTACATTTTTATTCTGTCGTTTCTCACTTCGCACTTAACATACCCCACTATTCCTACACAACAATCCCCACTCTTCCCCTTAAACAAACACCAAACAAAATCTTTCCAACAATCCAAAATTCTACTCCACATCAACAACAATGAAACAAATGGCCAGTACACAACATCACAACAATAGGGTAGACATTAAGCAGCCACGTTGGAGATAGCACATAAAGGAGCAAGTTTGATGAGATTACACTTTTTGATACATTGTAGGCAGCTTGAGATTTACTTGATTGTGGATGGGGTGAGTGGCAGGGGGGGGGGGGGGAGGAGGGGGCAAAGTTTTGAAAAAGAGAAAATTCTCACCTCCCAAGGGCGGTTGGTATG
>WURS02000015.1:9897847-9914342 GCA_011762765.2 Rhinocypha anisoptera | reverse complement strand
GGGGGGGGCAGGGGGTGGGGAGGCGGAGAAACCGACAAAATATCACACGCAAGTCGAAACACCGTCCGCCTCTCGTAGTTGACTTATTTTTCTTGAGTGAAATCTCGTGGATCTCGGAGCTCCAAAACCTTCCCCTCCGGCTTCCGACGGAGAGTGACACCTCTCCGTGGGATATGCAGTATGCACAAACACACAGACACACGTACTCTCTCCTACACGCCTCTTTCTTAAGGATACCCCTCATACTTAAGGCTACGGAGCTGGTTCGCGGCGGGGGTTTTGTTGGGCTCGCGCAGCGCACGTCCTCCCTATTGTGTAAAAATTGCATATCCTAAGCGTGCCACACGACGAAGACGGAGGGAGATTCTTCGTGGAACGCGAACGAAAGGTACAGGGTGTCCGGAATGGGGGAATAACATCGGAGAACGAGAGAAATGAAATTAGATAGGGAAATAGGATTCAAACAAACACTTACGAAAGGACCAATAAAAAAAATCACACGAACTCCGGACTGTGGTAGTAAGGGATAGAGAGTGGGGCTTAAGAGGGATGGAAGGTAAAATAAACATGAAAGCCGTTCCCCTCGCCTGCCACTCCACGAAAAACACGCATAGCCCACTCGAGAACGTTCCCCCCTTTCTTCTTGCGCCACTACCCTTTCGCACGCGTTAATTAGTCAGCAACCGACTGCACTCCCTAACCCTCCGCAAGGAAGAGGACGAAGAGGCGGCGGCTTCGCTTTCTTCGGTAGCGCTTGTCCTTGTCGCGTAGCAACGTCCACCAATAGAACCAAGTACACAACATTTGAAACACACAGAGATAAACGCGCGAAAACATGCTTTATTAAAGTAGTACTGTTATATCAATATAAATCGATGTAACTCTATTCGATGATCAAGGAGCGTATGGCATGCGGCACTCATTCTCGAGACAGGACGAAAGGCAACGTGAGTTTCCTGAATTAAATAAAAGAAAAAAAAGCATAAATAAAAAATTGGACAATGGGTTCAACAAAGTAATAAGGGTGTGCGTAGAGTGAATGAAGGCGTGAGTGAACTTAAATGAACACATAATAATGACTAGATGGGAAGAGGGTGTCACCGCGAAAATAAATAAGAAAGATAGATAAGTAAAACTGTGAATAACTTTTGAGTCGTTACCTTAAGTAAGACTGTAGGCATGTGTCGCAGAAACGGTGGCCGCATGTCGTGATCTGGACCGGATCTCTCATCGGATATTTGCACAGATTACAGAGAAGAACGCTGTTGGCAGTTCCTGCGAAACTCATCTGGTAACCCGGCATTTTCCTGTGAGCATTTCCCGTGATCACAAACAACACTTCAAAACTTCATAGATTCGTATCTATGCATCCCCACACACGTTCCTACGGAAAGTTTCGCGGTAATAACATTGACGGATTGTCGTCTGCGATGCTACTGGCACACTGACATCTCTCGGCCAACGTGGGCACTCGACCAAACAATAACAGATATATAAAAATATCTAAAAGCCGACAATTGTAACTAATAATGGAAATATTGAAATAGTTAAATTATTTCATTGCTGCATATTATATATGAACTTCAAATTATTACTCATACTCGAATATATAATCGTATTAATTTCGTCATTCATTTTTTAAACGTGGCACATAGGTGGCGGTTAATACGTTGCGGTTTTGAAATCCTGTTTGTATTTATAAAATTTTGGTCAATTTGTCTGGTTTTTATTTTTATGACAGTGTTGTAGTTTGATTTTCAGTATGCAACACCAATTTGTATTCAAGGAGAAATATGGCCCAAATGGTTTAGAGATAGCGTATGTTAAGCCTCCAGGTATTGCATACACCTGTGATATTATTTCTTGCTATATGGCATTTCCCCTTATTATTTACTTTTATTTTATCACACAGCTCAAGAAAATATCGTCAGAATTGTTCCTGGACTAAAAATTCATAAAACAGTGTTAGAGAGCATTTCCAGCTTTTTCCGGCAAATATTCCTTCCTCATGGGTATCCCCTGAGTGTCAGTGATGACTATTTTGATTACCAGAAATGGGACACAGTTCAGGTAGATAATTTCCCCTACATCCTTTCGTCTAATTAATTTTTATGGCTAGATGAAATTCACCAGTAAATATATTTTAAAGTAGTTTTAAAGCCTGCTCAGAAGCTTCAATTTACTTACGGCATCGACGGAACATTGTTTATCAAATTTATACCTATTCACCCTTTCAGAAAAAAATGTTCCTTAAAAACATTGTATATTTAAGCCTGATAATATTCTAAAAGGTGAAACAGCTTTTACATGAGTTAATGTATTAATGCCTTACTGAAGAATATATAAGTTTATTCTACAATTGTTCTGCCCATGAATGTTTCTATTTCACTCTTGTTAATCACTAATTTATTACTTTCGGATCTAGGCATTCTGCAGCACAATCAGTGGAACACTGACAACTCGAGCCATAATGGAAGGGGTAGGTGTTGGAGATGATACAGCTACTGCACTTGCTGCAACAATTACATGGATTATTAAGGATGGAACTGGAATGATTGGCAGAATAATGTTCACATGGTGGAAGAGGTAGGGCGATAGCTTTATTATTAGCGGTTTCCATTTTTCTTTAATAAAATCCAGTTCGATGCGGATTTATGTTTTAATTAGTGATTTTTGGCCTGTTATACATTTATATATAATGCTCTTCAAGAGATAGAGATATACTCTATGGTATATGCACCATCAAAATCATTATTATGTTTCTTTGTTTTTGTTTTTTCTTTGAGGTAGTGAATATTTATGTAAATTCATAGAGTCTCCATGTTGGCATTAATGTGTGTAAATATATTATATAATTTTGAAGAATACAATAGTAGAACTGAAATTATATATATATATATCTGTAATGACACCTAACATTCCGAATTTAATGGAATGGTTTACATGATTTCTATTTTCAAACATAGATGTAAGACATCACTTTCCATTTCAAGACATGAAAAAGGTAAACATTATTTTCTTTTATGCTTTTACTTTGAAATCTATTTTGAATCTTATCTCCTGGCTAGAAGTCACTCTGTATTGAAAATCTTAATTATTTTGGATATGTTATTGCATGCTTCACATCACGAGTTTCTCCAGTATGTAACATGTACCAGTGTCACACTTTGGGTGTCATATAAACATACATCCTTAAATTTGCATCTGACTTGTCAAAATAATTTGAATGGTGCACTTATTTTCTTTTGAAGTAGCACCTACGTAATATCTACCTCTATGACCTTATTTCCATAAACCAGTCACAGGAAATAATGCCACAAGAACAGACACTGAGTATCTATATTGTAAATACAATAAGTCTCTTTTGCTTAGTACCTCATCGTTTTGGGACTCTTTGCCAATAAAAATTCAAAATGTGCAAACCTTGACTTATTTAGTGAATGAACTATATCATTGGTCAAACACAGGAATAGTTGAGGTAGGCTCTCAACATGTGCATCGGATGGACTTCAATGAAATATTGTCGTACACATTTGTAGATGGGCAAAAAAAATTGTAGCAAAGTCTTGTAGAAAAGTGACCTTCAAAAAATATGTGATAGCTGTAATGTTTGTTTGCTTGTATATTGCTGTATGTTTTGGTTATATTTTTTCTGTGTAACGAATTTGTGGTTTTCATCTTTTTTCCCCTTATGGGACTTATCCCAGGGCATTTAAATAGATATTCTATCATTCCTCTTATCTTCACTTACAGCACTGCTCTTGACTCTAATTGCAAACAGTGGAGGCTTGTGGCTGATATTATCAATGATGCAGCCATGACCATAGAGATGTTAGTTCCTTACATTCCTGGATATGTGACCTACGTATTGTGCCTTTCAACCAGTCTTAAAGCTATTGTCGGAGTTGCCGGTGGAGCTACCAGAGCTGCCATCGTTCAGCACCAGGTGGCAGCTACACTTTTTTCACCCTGAACTCATGTTCTACTTGGTCGTTTATTTAAATTGTTACATTAATTTTTCAGTCTGCACGAAACAACATGGCTGATGTGTCAGCAAAAGATGGGAGTCAAGAAACATTAGTCAACTTATTTGCATCGTTAACAGGAGTCTTTCTTCTCTCCTACCTTGGGTCTAGTCAGTAAGTTGTAGGACTTTATTTGCTTTACTGCTGCCTTTTATTCCATTTTGATCACTATATTTAAGTATCTTTCATAGATATCATTTGAGTAAATGTTCTGTCAAGTGTTCCTTTTTTTCCTCTTTTTTTAAGTTTGGAGTGGAAGATCTTCATTTTGCTTACCTTGATGCACTTGTATGCCAACTACAAAGCAGTGAAGTGTATCAAATTTAGGTCACTGAACAACCCACGCTTCCTCATCCTTTTGGAAACTTATATCTCTCAAGGAATCATTCTTTCGCCGGAATTAGTCAACACCCGAGAGTCTGCTTTCCTGGGACTAGGTGTAACAGGCAAGTGTGAGAAGAACACTGTACTCAGTTGGTTCCACACATCTAACATGTGACATGGAAGATTTATCAGGATTCAGAAAATGGAGAAAAACTATTTTCTTAATATTTCTCCATATTCATGGAAGAAATGTTTTCTTTTATACACTATATAATGGTTTATCTCTACAGTTAACTTGATATTAATGGTTGAACAATTAGCAAGCTATCGATCCTACCCATCTATGCTCACATCTCAAATATTTTATGCCAAAAATCATGGGGAATTGCACTTTTATCATGATTCAACAAATAAAGAAAAACTTGATTTTCTGTGTATTTCTCCAGTGTAGCTCCAATTTTCTTTTTTTACCATACTTAATAGTTGACTTCTAATGTTAACTTGAGCATGATGGTTGAACATTAGCAGAGCCATCTGCCCATGATTTTATGTTTGCATCTCAAATATTTGTTTGCTAAAAGTCATGTCATGTAAAAGAATTTTTTGGAAATGACCCTTTTTGCTAATTTTAGAGATTCTCATTATTAGAGAGAAAGCAGGAGGAACTCATGGGATGAGGAAGAGTATTGGAAACAAAAATTTGGGGGTAACTGGACTTTTGGCCTGAAGTTGTACAGTGAAAAAATATTGGATTCATTAACTTTTTGGATATTCTTTAAACTGGACTTGGAAATTTACTTATTTTCCCAGAAAACAACATGGAATAATCTCTCGCAATCTCAAGAAATAACATTTCAAAACATTGATTCCATGATTACCTTTCTCTTCCTCTACCTCAGTATTCACAAATTCCTCCAATACCACAAGAATGCTATTAAAATTTATTGAATACTGACAGCTATGGTTTGAAATTGCAGCTCGAAATTTTCCAATATCTTGAGCTCCTGTAATATAGTAACCAGTTTGTTCAAATATTTGAACATAGAACAATTTACTTGTATTTTTGGTCATCAGACTTTGACCATGATTTTATTACCCAGTGGCAAGCCCAGTTGTGATATATCACTGTAATGGATGGCATATATACATTTGCATTTTCGATCATACATCCATGTCATATATTTCTTTGCCCATTTTAAATGTAGTTGTTAAAAACTGTTGAAAAGTTTATTTTACAAAGAAAATTATAAATTTCTGTAAGGAAAACATACACCATATGAGAAGGTGTTATTTTTTACTCTGCCTAAGATTAACGTATTTCGGACTACTTTTCCTTTAAATTACATGTAACTTTGTTCAAATGGAAATTATGTATCTTTGGTTTCATTGTCCATGAAATTGACTTTTAAGGACAGTTGTCATGTCTTCTTAATGACAACTCACAAAGAGTAAATAATTTTGCAGGCTATTTCTTTGGCTTCACCTTGTGGGTACAAAATTCTGAAGAATTATTATATGTCAGTTAACATTTTAGTATACTTCATTGGTTTACAATTTCCAATTGATTGGAATTCTTTTGTGTAGTGGAAAAAATAATTCTGGTTAATGTTTTGGGTGCTATTCCCTCGATAAAGGGAAATATATCCTAGCATTGTATCTTAAATTGTACATTTTCCTTACATTTATGAAATTCCTATTAATATCTTGCTTCCGTAGATGAAATTAATATTAATATAAGTAGGAAATAACTCTGATGCTCCATAATGAGGTTTTGTACACCTTGTGCAAATGTACTTGCATTAAGATGCAAATATTGGGTTTATATTTGACCTTTTGATAAATGGGAATCCCAGATTGAGGTTATTCATTGTAGTAGAAAAATGAATGAGCAATTTTCCTTTACAGACAAGATGCTGTGTGGTTTCAGAATCAAAATGGGACAATCACTGTCATCAGCTTCATCGTCAGTAAAATCTAAAGCTGAGCTTCTCAAGCTGGTTACAAATATCCAAAAGCAAAGGCCATACTTGCTCATTGTTGATGCAAAGAAACGACATATCCATGTTATTCTTCGGCAAGATGAGACCCCACAAGATGTGATCAAGGCCTACTTCCACGCAGTGCAACTTGGGATATCAACTTGCCTTGCATCCAAGGAGCCTCTGGTCTGTTATTTTCAATTTAAACATGATTCTTACCATCTTTTTCCACATGGTGAGAAAAATCATTTGATTCTTAAGGTTACAATCGACCAAATTTATTATTATAAAATCAATTATTTTTGGGGGAGACAGATTCCACTTAATTTCATTACATATTTTCAAAGGATGTATCTCGGTTGGTTCATCTTGTGATTATTATTGATTACCACCAGAAAATCTTTAGCAAGTGAATCTCAGGACACCAGCTGGGATAGTCTGTGAATAGTGCAGTTGCTAGCTAACCCAAAGGTTGCAGGTTCGAGTCCTGTCCTGTCAGGGCATGAATCTTGTGCTTGTTCAAATTTGTTTTTCTTCAACTTGAAGAAGTTCTAAATGATTGTAGGCATCAATGTTGCAATCTTTAAACATAAATACAACTAATTCTCAGGACTTCAGGTGCAGTTGGCAAGTTTTAATGAGATATGTATTAGTGGAATGGTTCTGGCAACCTTTCAATATGTCACTGTATGGTTAGGCACTATATTTCTGTTTTTTTTTTAACTTCTCACCCATTTCTCTTAATTCCATTTAGGTTACTGGTGAGGAACACGTCTGTGTACATACTCATTATCACATAGCTTTTTATTCAATGTAATTTATAACCAGAAGTTGAGTTGTAATGAGTCAGAAGCTAGCTTGTCATTTTGAATATTGGTGCATCAACCTCATTTCACCAACATTCACAACTTATCTCTTGAGCCAAGAGATCTTTGATGGAATAGGCAGGGAGTACAGAATAAGTATGTACTACTTGCATGACATATCCTTGAGCATGACAGACTTAAAATATTACAAAGCACATATTCTGAAGGTTATCTTACTTGGTGAGTGACTGTTGCCAACCATTAGACAGCAGGAGAGAGGGAAAAGTCCTTGATCATAGCAATAAAGTTGACACCCATAGCATAATGTGCATAGACTCTATTTTCAGTAACATTTGCATAAAAGCTACTTTCATGCCTACAGCACTGTAAGAAGCAGAGAACCATTCACTCCATGTACTATTATTGTGATGCCAATGAAAATAAGACCTTATTGAACTCACCTTTTGTAATAGGTGGGTATGTTGTAAAATTGAAGTGAATCCCTTTTCTCAGTGGTATTCATCAAATGTTGACAATGTAAATGCTTTAGTTAGGTTCCAAAATTTTGATCAAGCTACACGCTGAAGCCAACAAGGCAAGGCAGGATATTTGTACAAGAAATTTTTTTATGCTTTTAGAGTTCGATGTAAAATTTTAGTTGTGGGAATCAAAAATATTAATCTTTTCACCAATATAATGACATGACTCTAGCCATGCTCATGGTTTTACTGAGATCATGGAATCAGATAAAGTAGTCATTGTGTCATTGTAATAGAATGATCACATTATGATCAGTAGAACTTCATGGCATGGTATGGGGTTTACCCACTCTTTTGTGATATATTCATGCATCTCACATTAATAATATTGTAGTGATCAATACCTTTGACTGAGGCATCATTCGAATAACCATTTTATATTTATTGGATTTTGGATCATAATTTTACTATCAACTGTAGAGTCTTTAGAGTTTTGAGGAGACCCTTTTTTGACTGATTAGAATTCCATAAAGTTAAATTTTAACATGACCTTCACCCCACGAAATCCTTGAGCAGTTAATTTAATGCACATGGATTAATGAACAGAGAAGAGGACTGAAATGACGATTGGATGAGGACATGGATTAGTAGAATGAGGATCAGGAAAGGAAATTAGAAAAATATAAAACATTAGATGGATATGTTTAGGTGAGATGGAAGGATAGTGAAAAACACTTGAGCTTTTTACTTAAATAATGGATTGGAGATGGGAGAAGGGTCAACATGGAGTAGATAGAGATGAGTAATAGAATATTGGTTGCAGAGTAAGAGCAGTCTCAATAAATTTAGTATCGGTCCAAGTATGCTAGGGGTGTTCGTGTAGTCGTGAAAAATAACCACTACTATTGTAGCCATCAGTGGATTTGAAAGGGGTGTGAAAATGTGCAATTGACATGATGTATCAATTATTCACCATCCAATTCAACACACTTGGGGGATTGGGTAAGAAAAAATTACACGGAAGAAATTCTGTGGCAAGAGTGGCACACATTGATATTATCAAGTGTGCACAAAATTAACACTTTGAGTGCCAACATTGCTGAGAGCGATGGCGACGAATTTCCCCAAAAGTGCCAGTGTCGCTCTTAGCGACTTTTTCGATGATTCTAAATTTAAATATGTAGCAATGAAATAAATCATATTTTATGTTTCTATTTATTTCTTTTACCTCAGGTTATATTTTGAAAACTACATTTCTTGGTAAAATAATCAGGCAATTTTCACACGAATTTTAGCAATGATCTTGACACTCAAAGAGTTAAATTCTGTTCAAAGAGTTGAATCAGAAAAAATGATTTATGACAAATGCCATCCTAATCATGCTATCTACATTATCATCATCATGTTTTTCAGACTAAGGTGCCTACCAGAATTTCCAAACTGCACTCAGAATTCTTCTCACGGTGATATGTTATTCATGTCAAATTTATTTTTTGCCTCATAAATTTTAATAACTCAGTAACCGTGTACCTGAAAAAATTCAAATAATTTTTTTTCCCTTCAGTCATCAAAGGAAGAATAATGCATATGCATCATTATACTGTTTTTATAGCAAAGGCCCCAGGAAATTTTCTCTGGTCATATACATATTGCATTTTTTAATCAGCAACATTCTTAAATTGAATTCAGTGCCCACCAATCAAAAATGTATGGAAGCTGTAGTACCTTTCACCCCACCTGCTCTATGTTTAAAACCAGACAATGTTTATAATCCCAATGGTGGAGTTTTTGTGGACCACAAATTGTGAGGGGTAAATGAATACACAAAATATTAAAACGAAAACGTTTGATTGGATATTGAGCCATAACCTAGACTGGCCATGAGTCCAACTTCCCTTGAGAAAAAAACAGGAAGCTGGATTTCATCTTCAATTAATCTTCCTGTTTCTTCTGGATGCCTACTGTTCTGTTGTCAGTGAAAATTTTCTGTTCCCACATTACAGGAAATTCTCCAGACAAAGTGCATCACATCCCCTTTGGCACGCTTGAGAGAATCTATGAACTTATACATGCAGGGAATGAGCTCCACAAATGCAACACTCCCACCCTTGGGCAAGTGCCAGCGTCTCCCTGTTGAAGCCATGCTCTCAGTTGAAGAGCTAGTCGATGCTGACCTAGATGAATTCATGGGAGGCATTGAGACTAAAGGTAAATTACCCATCGGGAATCCAAACATTTTGTGACTTTCACCTTCTTATTAAATATTTTTTCAACCTTTTTAACTTCATTTTTTTAGGGTGGAAGACTACAAATCATCAACTGATTGTGGACGAATGGAGAGGTTTATGGTAGGAAAGCAATCAGGTAAAATATTTCTGACACGATAAGTTACTTTCAGGACAGTTAACTTACGTTCCGACAAATCAGGAAGTGAAGCAACATTCCATTCAACTACAAATTTTTAAGGTTTCTCACCAAAATAGCAATAAAGCACTTTTCATTTTTTTAAACAATGTGATATAATTTTCCAACATCCATACTGTACAATAATTCAGAATTATAAATAGTTACTACTCCAGCCACAAATTGGAAAGGCACATAATGTGATGGGGTTTCTCGCCATCGTTGGAAGCTTCAGTGAGGAACTTTTTGAAATATTCCAGGATACATAATGATGTACAACACCTGCTAGCTGGACCATAAGCATATGCCCAATATCGGCTGAGTTTTCTATTACCACTTCTTTTAAACAAAATTTGGCGTACAGTAATACACTTGGCTCCAAGAAAGCTGAAAACCACCCACTGGTGGCAACTGGCATTCTGGTCCCATGGAGTGCACAGCAGGATTATGTACGACAAGGTATACACACTGTATGATTTATCACGTTCATGTGGCTGGGATGCTGTGTCCTCATGGGTGAGGAGTGTGAGAAATACGCACATTGATATGAACACATAAGACACCACATTTACACATTGAGCACAAAGTTTTTTTTTACAGCTTGATCTTGAAAGGAACCCATCCGTTGCGCAGGTACACCACCATCCCTCCCATCACTCTCTCTCGCTCTCTCATTGGTCTGATGGTGACCCCCACTTGGGTGGGTCGACTCCATGCCACTGTTCCGAGTGACGCACTTATGGATCAGATGTGTCTGGTGCTTTCGAGCCAGTTTGCGACAGGTGTTTCACAATGTCCACCCAGTCCCAACCCCTTGGTTTCTCACCCTTCCCATCCACTCTCTCCCACTGCTTCCGTTTCTGCGCTTTGCTCAGCTGCTCCTTCTTCACTTTGGGTGCCTTAGGTTCCTGGAGAGGGAAAAGGAGAGAGAGAGAAGATGATCAAAGTTATTCACACAGTAATCCAACCATAGGAACTTATCATTCAATGTAACATCCTCTTTATCGAATTTTTTACAGTGAACTCTGATAATAATATGTATTAATAACTTGATTTCAATGGTGTTAGACTCAACTTTATGGAACTTCATGGTGAAGAAAGAAAGACAATAAAACTTTGCAAGTCCACAATTTTTTTATTTAAATGACAGATGGCATCAAACAGTCGACATATTTGGGCGGAGATGTCTACTGTTTGACAAAACTGGTAATTTAAATAAAATATTGTGGACTTACAAAGTTCTGCTGTCTTCAGTTCTGTAATAATAATTTATTTCAAGCAAAAAACTAGCAAATTACAATAAAAAACAAAAATCCTGCACAACATGTCACAAGTTACAATTAACACTTTAAGCAATTAACAATGCCAGAAATCTTGGTTTTGAAACATGAAATAGAATCATTAAAAATATCAATACTCTCTTAAGTTAAAAAAAATCAGTAAATTAAACATATTATCCACACCATTGGGGAGTACTTCAGTATATTTACCCTCCTTGCTGGTTCTTTTGAGTGGAGGAATATTTACGGATCCCATCAATGGCATGTTAAAATGAATGGCAAGTAGTAACACACTTAATGCAATGAAACCTGATACAACATTACAGCAGAAAAAGATTTGCACCTAGTCTCTAGCATGTTTAAAGGAATATTCTAAAAGAGGTTGTATTACAATCGTACAGTAAGAGCAAATCATAGTTTGTACTGAGAAACTTTCGCATGTACTGTGTTTCAAAAAGCCCATAAGCCCAAATGCCTTTGAAAATATATCACTCACATTAATGATTATTAAATGTCCAATTAGTGTCTTAAGTTCATCCCTAGGTCATCAACTGTAGGGACTTGTTCAATATATGTCATATGGTGTACAATATGGCAAGAAGAGGTATTTACTACAGCTATAAAAAACAATTATATTAAACCCCAAGAGCATAGTAGCTATAATGCTACTAGCAGTTTATGATGGAAAACAAAATCAGCCTTGTAATGACAAGTATAATTTGTTACCTCAGGCTGAAATGTGTGGGTATTAAGGGGTACGGACGACACATCAAGGCCTAAAAAGGTAGTCCCCATGCTGATCTTTAATTTTTTTTCTTTCTCACTATAAGGGACTTTGTTGGTCATAAGGGCTCCTTTATAATCAAGTGCATTCCTACTCGTTTTACGAAAGTAAATAAACTTTTCAGCAAGCATGCAAAGAGTTCTGCTCTTTACATTCTCCCCTTTGTTACAAGCACAAAACTCAACAACAAGGTGATTACTGAGCATTTTTGCTGTTTATAAGGTACGGTTTGTAAGGTATAATGTATAGAATGGTCTTCAAAACAGAAAATAATTTTAAAAGTGAATAGTTTCTAGAGTATGCTCTATTAGACTCTCTTCACACTTCTAAGACTAGACTTGATTTGTAAAGAGGTCTGTACACTGCCAAATGAACATTATGATGGGCCACCTAGAAAAGACATCCATGTTTTAGGGAAGGCTTTCTATATTTGGTAGGTAATACTTTGGTTTATATAAATTACTAATAAAATTTTTAAGATTATTTTTAATAATATGTGCTTTAATTAGTTAATTTTAATGAATTTATTCGATTGAATAACCCCCTTCGAGAAACGTTTTAATTGGAGGTGGTGGGAAATTTTTTACTATTTTGGTAGGTAATACTCGGTAGGCATACTTTATACATTCATCTTAACAGAAAACTAAAAAGTATTGCTTTCACTAGTATACTTATCTTGGATTACATAAACTTATTGACAGGTGATATGTGAGAAATGCACTTTGTAATGGTAAATAATACAAAACTTATAATAATCTTTAAATTTTTATTCTCATATGTTTTTATAAATGGCCTATAGTAAAATATCCTCTATTTAATTGGTCATTATTCCTTTAACATAACAATATTAAACGGAGAAACTTAAAATACTTTGGTATTTAATTTCACCCACATGGCGGATCAATCCAGTTTCTATCCAAGCATGTATATTGTATATCTAACATATACCTCTAAACCAATTAATTCATGCTCATTAAAAAATCTCATCTCATTGATCTAAAATACCCAAATCATATTACTTGAACATTTATCTGCAGACAATAATCGTACCTTAACGTTAAACCAACAAGCTCAGTTACTGTCGATAAGGATAACACTTCCCTCAACGAAATGAGGAAACCACTGTCGATTGGTGGAATAAGACTTACCATAATAGCACAATTAAAGCCTTAATGTTTTGCGATATATAGCTATTAAATGAACTTAGGCTTCCCAAATATGATTGTAACTTTTCATAAAAAGAGCGACAAATATGATGGCATAAAGTATGGGGTAAAATTAATGCAAATCAGTTTATTAAATTTATGTGGTGGTACATACCGTATTATCCGAAATAGTTATGTTTTCGACTGCATCTGATAAAGACGTTGATGCTGCTACAGGAGATTCTGGTTGGGCCGAGACTAATTCTTCAGAATGCTCCTTCACCCATTCAAATAAGGTATAGGTCATGGCCTCCCCCAAAAACTGTTCTGCCTCATTTCTTATTGTGTGGACCACGTGATCTTTTACCTCTTGCAATCTGTAATGTTTGCAAAACGATTATTTTCTACTTACCAACATCCATTTACGAGTACCTAATCAACCGATTTCGAAGTATCACATGATGCACGACTACCAAATATATGTCCAAATTCACCAGATTATGACACGAAAGTAACCACTTACAGGTGTTTATTATAGAAAGTATCCATATTCACGATGGGCTTATCCGCGGGGTAGGATTCACCCCAGGCCAACTCCAAAAGAAATGATTTTGGGTCACCATCTTCACCGTACTAAAAATATGGGGTTGAATATTTGCCGATAATTTCCAAAGAACTGTATTCAGTTGTATCCCATTATGAAAACAAGTTATTTACTTACCTTGTACTGATATTTATTGGTAGTCAAATCCTTAAAGGCCGGATCTCCATCATAAATTGCAAGTAAAACCTCCCTCTCTTCATTTTGTAATTCTACGTTCGACATTTTATTTAATTACCTATCTAACTTCTCAATTTAAGACCACTCCATATTTTCGAAAATTAATTCACTAAATAAATTCACCAAAATAGGAAAACCTTAAAAATATGACCGCTTTACTTTTACTCACAATGCATATTATGCACTAAAAACCCCGTTACCTCACAAATACATCTGCTGATGTTGGCTTGTTTCTCGCCAGTTAGGTGGTTCTTCGGTAGATGACTCTGTTGGTCCCAATTCATGACGTCCGTCGGGGAGTAAGATACCTGCTAAAAAACGAATCTTCCTCGTCACCTACCAGTTGCTCCAGGATCATGACTAAGTGGCGACGGTGGAACTCTCTGTGGATTTTGTTACTGGTGCTTGCCGTGACATCCGTAGCGGCAAAGAGGGGAGCGAAAAGCGACGGTGAGCGGCATGCCAATAAAGAAGAGCCCTACGACTCCGAAGATGCTGTGAAAAAGGTAGGAAATATTTTTTCAATAAAGAAAAAAGTGACTTTCGGTACATTTTCGAATCTTGAATATATATATTTCTTTAAATTTTCCCTAATTTAAATAAACATTTCTTAATTAATAGAGCTCCATAATTTTGCTAGATTACTTTAATTTACTATAGTTGGAAAACCTTTTAACAGATCACAAACGGGTAAGATCCACATTATCCTGCGAAATTGATAACTATTGTTTACAAAATAACCTATTTAATGCGATTATTCTCCGGGTCTCCTAATTTATTTGTCTTTTATTGCATATACATTCTACGAGTAACATTTGTCTCAGTGAAAGTAATTCAGACTCAGTAATTTTCCTGTCCCAGTGAAAGAGTTTCTGAGTGCTACTACATGCATTACGTCCGTTCTTAGGCTTGCGTATATTAATTACCAAAAAATATTTTCATGCTGAATGTGGTCCCGTTTTATACCGCCCCATTTTTTCTGGTAAATATTGTAGCGTGCCCAATTCTCTCTAATCCCGGTAGTAAGACGAAATACGACTCCATTCATTATGAAATTAGTTCACTAAATAAAGTCATTATGCGATCTTAAATTTTTTCAGCAGTAATTGTTCGCATTTTATTGGTCGCAGTGTATTGCTAATAATGGGCTCCAATTCACTTTTATCTTCTCATTGGAATGGATTTTTGTTGTAACAATATGACACACTCTCCATTTCGATCTGTTGTTTCGAAACAGCTTCCGCACCTTTTTTCGAACTTAAACGGGCAGCCGTTGTGTATCGTCGCGCGAGGTGGCTTGCGGAAAGTGCGCCAAATTTTATTCCTCCGAAGAATGCTGATTTCTTATCGACTCTTTCATTTTAGAGGTTTTGGCGACGAACAAACCATTCCCTCAACGACACAAGAGCGTCATGGACTAAAGGATCTTTTAAAAAAGTATTCTTTAGTCTATGGTATTATAGCGAAGTCGCTTACGCTTGAATTCGAGCTGAAAAATCGATTGATTTTAGCCATTTTTACTATTGCATGTTTACATTCCGAGGTTTTGGAATTCGGCTTTTTCCCGTCTCTTTTCGCGATTGGTGCGTCCCGACCCACCATCGCGACAGTTACAATGCACAGCGTGTACGATTTGCAGATATGGATCCGCACCCTTCTCTCATTCCCTTCCACCCCTTCATTAAATCCCTCACGAGAAGAGAAATGCTCCTATATCCTCAGATCACCGGAAGAACTCGCGAGGATTTCACATGCAAACCTTCGACGCCTCGCAATATTCCCATGCATCCTCTCCGCGGCACAGCCAGACTTTCTACGTGTACATGCGTTAATAAGTTGTGCATCACTGCGAGGTCATGCACTAAGTAATTAAAGTATTGACTGAGAAACGGGGAAAAAAATTAGTCTGAATGATATGTGTGCTTTAAACCACAGTGATCAACCCGAAGGTTGGTAGGTTAAGTGAGGGTAGAGCTCACCTAGTACTAAGCCTAAGGCGTGTGTGGAAATTCACACATCAGCGAGACGATATTCAAATGACGAAAAAATAAATATTTTTAAAAATCAAAACTGCAATTTATCAATGCATCATAATTGCTGTTTATGACACATTCGAGTAGTACGCAATATGGCATAGCGTATGTAAACATAGGGAAGGGTGAAAGACCACTGCAAGAGAACTACACGCGAATTTACGGACTCGGCGTCTGTAAAAATACATATTGAACGGGATCATCCTTTTTATTTCTCAGGTAAAATTGAATATATATATGATTTTGCAATAATTTTTACGAAATAAAAATTTTGCAAAATTCGTGCAATGGGATTTGCTGTTATAACTCGCTAAAAAGTGGAAAGAAGAATTTAAATTTCTTTAAACTTATAAGATTGAAAAAATAAAGAAAATCGGCAAAAAAAATAATTGTGAAATAATTATTCTTCAATGGTTTTGACATCTTATTCGCACTCAACGAACTGGAAAACTTATA
>WURS02000015.1:9880010-9897747 GCA_011762765.2 Rhinocypha anisoptera | reverse complement strand
CGTAATGCATGACTTGTATCATGTGCATGTGAATGTATGGTGGTGGCTCACCCCCTGCCACACGCCCTTGTGGCGGCCTGCAGGGTATTATGTAGATTTAGATCATCATATTTGGTGGCATCATACTTCACTCAAAGAATTTTGTTAATAAAAGTTTTACTAGGTTTTCCTCATGTATTTTTATTTTACACAAATCAGCTGTATTGTGCTAACAACATCCCTTCTAGTATGCAGTCACAAGCAAAGAGTAGATACTCAAAGGTACACAAACAATGAAAATCCCACTCAACTCAACCTGTCTTCCTGAACCCCTACTGCACCCCTGTGACCTTCATGTATTCCCTCTCATGTGCGCTAAGTCTCAAACAAGTTCCTTTGTTTTCTTCCCCTTTCCACCATACCACACATCATAACCAAAACATAAGGGGATGAAATACACCGACCCAAATCTGAAACTTGAGAAGAGCTGGCACATTTAGTCGATTCTCAGCCAGTCAAAGTTTTTTATGACCACGCCATATTTTTTAGTATAACCACAGATTAAATTTTTTCTTTGCTCTTTAAAAAGTTAAACAAAGTCAATGACAATAATCCATGTTGTCTACAGATTTGTTTTATTCACGTTCAAACGTTTGCACATCTGGATAATTTCAAACTTTTGGGCCAAATCCAAACCCTTTCTTTTTTTCCATCACTAGAATTTCCTCTTTTGTTAGCTATCCCTCAAGAAGGTGAAAGTGGATTGATACATGAGTCCCGGATGCCACGGGCTGTCCCTGACATGTGGTTGACATATGACAGGGACAAAAACTAACAAAATAGCATATGGGGGATGTCTAAACTTTTTTGTTAGTTTGCAGGTGTCTTGTCGAACATTCATCCCATTGTAATCAAAACATCTCACAGAGATTATTTTGCAGTGACTTCAATTGCCTTTCTAAACTAGCTGGATCAACAGATTGTTGTTTGCAGTGTACAGCCTAGAGAAGGCCCTCGGGAATTTTGTTTTGGTGCTCGGGTGTCACCATCAAAATTGAATCACATTTTATTCAGCGAATCAAATGAAGCTCATTTGTAACCCGAGAGATGAAAAGTTAAGCATGTTGGAAAACACTGTAATTGGGTAGTGGTAATTTGAGTCTCCACCTTTATATTTCTTTCACTCTTTTGACTGATAAATTGCTTTAGATTGTATGCTTGCCTAACTGTGGTTTGGGACGATACCTGCACAGAATATCCAAGATTTTGCTACCAGATGACAAAAATGAAAAATTTGAACTTGTTACATGGATACTATAGAAATGACCTCTCATTACAACTGACGAAACTCTATATGCTTTTACCCATGAGATTGACAATGGCCAGAAGATCACTTTCTGTATTGAGATTCTTGTTACATCTCATACTCGTTTTAACAGACTTTGACTGTTTTATGGTTAACTCCAGCAATCTCTGTTATGTTTCTCATATGGCATCCTTGGCCTAACCCCAGGGTTCATCTCTCCTAGGGTACCTTCCAATACAGTTCCCACCAAACTGTTTTATCTCAATAACAAATAATTCTTTTAGTTTCCCCCTTTTTCTCTTCTTCTTGTATATTTCCTTATATTCCATATTTCATTATAACATTTGTGGTTCTTTTCCTTGCTTTCTGTTGACTTAATTCCACAAGGACTTTGTGTGATGATGATAGCCTTGCTTGGGCGTGACAACCCAATGAGTTAAGTCCCATAATTCCCAGGATTGAATTTTATATATTATATTGTCCATAATATTATTCTTGGAAAAATATGATTGATTTGGTTTCCTCTTGCCTTCCTGTAAGGTATTTTTGATGTAATGTCATGACTGACTGCTCCACTATCAGATGCCATGCAATTATGTCACTGAAGAACAAATGCTTTGTAGACAACCTTTTACCTTGTTCTTACTCTTAGATCTATCTAGCATACCCTGTCACGAGCATTCATAGTGTCTTGAAAGTTCAATTGCAATAAGGATTATTGGAAAACGTAAGCACTTCCATCAGGTCCAAGTCATTATTTCTTAAAAAATGAGGAGAGGTAGATTCCAGTAGTTTTAACCTATGGTGTGGAATAATCATAATGTAATCATGGATATGACATTTAAGATACCACCATTTTGTTAAAGTTTTTCTTTTGTAAAAAAAATATTTATATTAATTTTTATTCATGTTTACTAAACATATGTACTGGTAAATTGATGACTTTTTAGTTTTCTAACAGTTAGCTTCTCATCATAAGTGATTAAATATATAAGCAAAGAAAAAAAACTACAAAAAATCTGATTTGTAACAAAAAGGTATTTATTTCAGATTTGGGAACATATTTTCAATAAAAATCTTTGAATATATGTAATAATGTCCAGTATTATATATCTAGTGAATTCATTATTACAATTTTTGTTCGGACATCCTACTATTCAGATTGATTTATCAAATTTTAGGATCTGCTGTTCAATCTTATGTCTACAAAATGTCAAAATTCTAAAAATAAAGTTCATGAAATTCTTATATTTTTAATATCATAGCAATCTCTCAGACCTCATGTTACTGATTAAGGGTTAGTAACACTCTTTTTGTGTTATTATTTATAGCAGCAAGCTATTACTGAAGATATTTATAGCAAAATATCTTCAGTAATAGCTTGGTACCTCTTAATTGATACCTATTAGATCGACATTAGACAGACATCAGACACCAAATTACTGAGTGCCTTGTAAAGAAAAGCATTTGTAGTAGTAGATACACTAGGGAGGACCTCTGGTGTCTTCAAGCTTAAGTGTGCCACTCTTATCCTTTACTGATTCCATGTTGGCGCAAGTGAGTTTAATGCACTGTGTAATTTTTTGTCTTCAGGTCATTGCTTTCCAAGCTGAGGCGTTTGGAAAAAGAAACATACATGGTCCAGAAAGCCCTGAGTGAAGACCCTTGTAATGAAGATCGATTGTCTGAGATGGATGATCTTGAGAGACAGGTTTGTAGTTCCAAAGTGATTTGATTCATGTATTTAAATATCAAAACTATTGAAGTGTGCTGGATAAGCCGGTAATGTCTGGGAAATTTAAAATTCTGAAATTATATTGATTTCTAATTCTCACCATCTCCTTTGAAAAATGATCTCCTATGAAAAATTTATATTTATAGTGATTTGACTTAACGAATGATTAGCAATCAATATTTTAGTTATATGCCTACAGTAATGTTAAATTGAACCTTATATGAACGCACTAAAGTATAATAATTATTTGTTTTGAAACACAGTGAATGTAGTTCTAAGTGTCATTAGTAAAAGATGAGAAGAGGACAAAGAAAGTGAAGAAGTCAAAATTAATGACAGTTTTACTGAAAATTGGAGTGAATTGGAGAAAGAAGCATCTGATTTGAAACCTGTGTAACATACAAACAAGGGTATTGGAGATGGAATTAGGATGATAGTATTATGCAGGGAAGTCAGACATGAATGTTCATTGTATTGCTTATTGTTGTGTTACTTTTAATAATTTATTAAGTCATAAAATGGAGGATAAGTATGGAAAGACTGAAATTAGAAATGGAAGTACATCATAAGGAAAGTTTAGATTCACAGATGATTAGGCACTTAATTGTCAGACAAAGAACTCCAGAATGTGGGAAGAAATTGTTAGGGTAAATTCAAATATGGTATGAAAAGTTGAAAGGTATACTGAGAGGTAATGAAATGTTGAAAACCACGAGAGAGTTATATGAGGTAGACAGAAGAAAAATATGGACATTTCTCACATAATCGTGGTAGATGCAAAGTACGTACATGGAGGTGGAAATACCTCAAAAAAGGATAAGTAATGTTTTAAGGGTTTATGAAACTATCTGTAATGGATAAATGAACTCATATAAACATTATGTATGAGGAGATATTTTGAAAACCATTCAATTTCATATATGAATGTCTTGTGAAGGCTTTCAAAGTGATTGGTTTGGGTATTAAACAATGCATGATATAACTATGGCTTGGAATTCACAACAGGAGAGAACATAATACAACTCTGTATTAATTTTTATCAAGAGTTCCCATCAAAGATATTGTCTCATAATTACATCTTTTTTGTTTTATAGTATAATAATTTTTGTTGCTTATGATTTATATACAGTTTACTTTACTTTTTATGCATAACTTTAAGGAGCAAGGTGACCTGAAAGACATTTTGTCTGTGAGTGTGGCACCTTCGGAAAGAAAATACAATACAAACATAAGAAATAATATCAACATTGATACAATTACAGAAACAGATGTCAAAAACATTGTGATAATTTTAAAAACACTTAACATTATCAAAATTAAATAGCCAACTTTTAACCCTTGCAAGAATGTTCTCTCTTTTTTCATGTCCTTTATATTATTAGGTAACATATATATTAAGTCTTAGGCCCCATAAAAATAAATCATCATTTGAATGACATTTTCTGGACTTAAGTGAAACAAAAGAAATATTGACCCTTAATTGTCCCAGTTCCAGCATTTGCTGTTCATATGTAGACATCATTTAAGTAAACATTCAATTGATGGCAAAAACTGATTAGATTATATACATTCCATATTTTCTGATGGATTAATAGTATTTTGAGTTTGTTGACATCACTGATAATCTGTCAATATCTCAGCTGTATATATTGCAAGAAGAAAAGTATGTATATGAACTTTGTCATGACCCATATAATAAAGACTTGAGTTAATATGCACAAAAGACAATGCATAAAACTGAGAATTTCTTCCATTTAATTGCTTTTGAACTATTGGAGGGAATCACTTTGTATGAATATTTGCTCTGTCTCTAGTAATGATTTTATTTTCTCTTTTAAGGTTTATGAGTGTAAAGAATTGCTGAATTCCCAGAGTGAGGAGTTAGATATGATGATCTCTTGCCATAAAGAGACACAATTGACAGCTAACCAAAAGCAGATGGCCACTACGCAAGGGGAAAAGCCAGTTTATACAGTTAGGGCAAATGAAATCTGCTTCAAGCATGCTCAGTGGAGATTGACAGAAGCAGATGGACAGCTAGGAATCGCAGACCTAGTTCTCAGTAACTTTTTGTAAGCGAATCATATGAATTTCTACTGCTTTTTCTACATTTTTTCATACAATTCTACATACAATTTCTACTACATATGAATGAACATCTACTGAATTTGATTTTTATGACTGTGGTGAAGTGTATTCTTTTTTATTATAATTGTATCCATTTCAGATACACAAAAATATCTAAAAGTGATGACTCAGTGGATCATTTGTTGGAACTTGGCTATGTTCGAATGTTAAATTTACTTCCTCACCAAGTTTACAGGGAAGTTCTATGCCCTACAGAAATACAGAGTAACATGCCTGTTGATCGTAAGGTAAACACTAATATTCATTCTGTATGTTATTGTTTTTCTTAAGCTGGTGTAAAAATTATGATATCCTTTTACCTTTTATATGATATCCTTTTACCTTTTAGCGGGCAGTGAGAGTGTATTGCAGAGAGAAGGCACCAGTTGGTGGCATTTCTGTTAAGGAGCATTTTGAAATTAATGTAGTCCCAATGACTATTGGTGAGCACTCTTTCAGTTTCCTGGAAATTGATTCATTCTTGTGTTTCATTATTATCTTCGTCTTTATTACAGTGAACTAGAGAAATACATGATAGAATAATGTAACTGTCAGTGTGTATATTTAATTTGTGAATTATTAAGATAAGTCACATTTTGATGCCAGTTATCCATATAATATATGTAATTGGGTTCAGATATTTATGAAAGAGGTCATATCAGCTGAATGGCCAATGGAATCACCATGTCAAATTTTGTCAATTTTTTTTCAACTTTGGTGACGATTTTGTTTTGCCTGATATATTATGACAATTGAGCCTCTGATTAAATGGAGAAGTTAATTTTCTTAACTGTATTATATTTTTTATTCTTTATATAAAACATCTAATATACATATCTCCCAAGAAGGAACTTATAGATTTGACTACATAGTGTTCCTCATTCAAATCAAATTTTGAGGAACCCTGACGCAGCCATAAACCTTGCTAGCAATTCTGTATCATTGTAGTCATAATGTAAAAACTGATGAGATAGAATTATCCAGCATATTTCACTATGTAATAGATTTATTCAGTGACAATGGACCTAGGTGGAGGATGAAAATACTCCTAGCCAGGATTCAAGCCTGTGAATTCTGGATTGGTGTACAAAGCTGCCTGTCAAATTATCTCTCTATTTTCTATCATTCTTTAGTGGCCCTTTCTTCTAGAAAAATGAACCATAAGCACATTCAAATGATGTGTATATTGGTTCTATTTCTTGCTTTTATTATATTTTGGATTATTTAATATCTGGTATGAGATAATTTTTATACTGAACTCAACAATATTCAGTAATTTATTTTGATTCAGAGGTTTATTCTATAGTACAGTATCATTTGGCATTGAATATCTTATGAAAATAGGATGTTGTGTAATAGGCTAGGTACTGCAATTTCTTTGGGCACATTCATAAGTCTGAAATAGGATGGACAATTTAAATATTGACAACAAAATCTTAGATATGTATTGGAAAAAAATTTGTATATTAGGAATTGAATAATTAAATGAAATAATTAAACTAAGCAATGAACTATTTATCTTTCAGCCCTCACAAAGCAGTTCTTCAACACAATGTTCAAATTCTGTTTCCCTGAAAGGGACCCAGAAAATATTGATGGTGATGATGAATTGGAAGGTGAGGGAACATCTGGTCACAAGGGCAGGAAAGGAGGGAAAGGTGTTGGGAAGAAAGGTGTTAAAGAAACAAACTTCTATGTCAGTATTGAACAGAAGGATGATGTTGAAAAAATGAAGGTAAATTGCCTGTGAATATATGTAATAATTCTGTGTTACTCCATATGATGTTGCAATTTCATAATTTTTATGATTTAATTTTGACATCAACAGGAAAGAGCCGAAAAAAACAAGCTCTTCATATACATTAAAATCCCAGAAGTTCCTGTGAGGGTCAGCTACAAAGGGGAAAAAGAGAAAAATCTCAGGGATATAAGAGATTTTTCCTTAGTTATTCCAACTCTTGAATACCACAATGTTACTTGGACTTGGCTTGACCTTCTTTTGGCCATGAAGAGTGATAGTCGAAGAGTTATTTTGTCACAAGTAAGTACCCTTCCCTTATGCTAGGTTTTATAAGGGCCTCATCAAGCTAAGTTAAATAATTTACAGGAAACAAGTGATTTCTTGCGGGTTCTTTATAACCTATATCAGTTCCAGTCCATTATCCTTTCATGACTCCAGTTTAAGCTCAGCAAAAAATAATGTGGACCTTCGGAAAGGAAATTGTGCAAAGTGTTGGCAAATTTTTCCATCATATCATAATCTGATAAGATATCTTTATTGAAATTAAACAAGTAATTTAAAAATCTAATTTATTTTTAAATGCACCATCCTAATTTATTGTTAAATGCACCATCATGAATTTTCCTGTCAATATTAGTTTTCGCAAGACATGCCAAGTGTTCTCTTAAATATCCTTCAGTGCCAGAGAAAGCATCTTTGAAACAATAGTGTCTAAAGTATCACTTTGTGGAAAGCTCGTGCTTTATGAAAAGAATATGAATATGGTTAACAGTAAATCAATGTCAATTTCCAACCTTGAAAATGACACAAAAGTATTTGAAACTGTCATGGTTAATTGTAAAAATTAATGTGGAAATTGATATTGTTTTATTATTAACATCATGGAAATCATCTTTTCTAGTTGGTACAATGAATAAGTTTTCTCTGAATTGCCTTTTATTTCTCATCCTCTTAATTCTTTTTACGCAAATAAATTCTTTTGCATGAACTGTTCATGTATAATCCACCATCTTTGTATCATGACTTGACTACAAAGCAAAAATATCTGGGGTTTTCAATAAAATTCCTTTTTTTTTAACCCTCTTCAGTCAGACTTTTTCAGCCTTGTAACAGTAGACTTAAAGATGTATGTGTGTGGAGTGACACTCAGCATTTATGTTGGTGCAGAACTCAGGTGTTTTTGACTCAACTCAACAACAAGTGTTTAACTCATTTGACACACAAATAGAATGGGTTAAAAATCATTTTTGCTTAACTATAGAAATGATCTAAAATCTCTGATATGTGGGCCATGTTTATGGAGGGATGAATATAATGATGCCAAGACTGTAGCTGGTGTTGACATCATTTTTGGGGAAGGGGGTAAAATTGTGTTGCCTATACAAAAAACCTTATAATTATGCTGGGGAGCCTAGTAATACAGTGATGATCCATGTATGTTACATATGCCAATGTCTAAGCACTTGTAAAGGGAAATAGAAGATGTACATGATCAATCAAGAAAATTTTGGTGCAGTAAAGGGGAAAGAGAATCTAATGAGATGGGTGACTCAAAGAGGTTGGAGAGGGGAATGTTATGAGGCTCATATATGAGGCCCTGTGTAAGAATTTGGAGAGGCTCTTTCATAAAGTTAGACAAGGATTCAGCCCCTCAGCAATATGAATTAGCAATACTTATTAGAGAGTAAGTACACTGAATAGAATTGAATAGAACAAAGATCTGCAACCAACATATTTTTGGTGAAATACTGATGATTATGATGGGAGATGGTGATTTTTAAAGAGATTTGAACAAGACAAGAAGTAATAGTGCAGTACAGTACAGTACAGTAGTGATTAAAATGTAATGTTAAAAAATTTCATGGAAGGTCAAATGGTAGGTAAGCATGGCAGATGGGAGAAAGAAAGTCCCATTGCATGAGGCATGAAGCAGAAAGTGAGTATTATTACTATTTTAATGCTAATTTAAATTAAATTTCTAAATGAATCTTAGACCCTTGGATGATATGTGCAATCTGTAGTAGCTTATAGAGCCCATCTGAAACCTCGCTCCTATTGGATTATTACAATGCGTAATGAAGAATGTAATATTATACACAATATGAGTAATAAATTGAAATTTATAAACTCATTTAGGTCATGGTAGCCTAGTGGGTAGATTGCGTGGTTACTGAATGGGAGATCCATGTTCAAGTCCTTGTGATGCCTCTGGACAGCTCCAGCCAAACCCAAGCTTGAGAGATTCTCTAAATATCAGTTGTAATAATTTAGTAGTGTTACTTTAAGGCATTCCCATCTTAGTTGTATCCACTTTTGTATTTGACAGTCTTGAGGAGCCTTTTATTGTGAATTTGAGTCTGTATTATTGGCATTGGGTAAATATATTTTGTTGGTTCATCAGGTGTATACCAATAACTTTTTGCTTGAAGTAGTGGGTAAAAATTAAAGTTTTACAGACCACAGTCATGGATTGTATGTATAAGCATCTCATCTAAAACCAGTTTTTGACTTACACCATTCAAGGATAATTTGAAGTAATAATCAGAATGCCATTGTCATGCAAGGAGTCATACAAAATTATCCTTTAAACTGTTATCGAGAGGAAATGATAAAAGACATTATGACTTAGGAATTTGAGTCATGATGGGGAACTCGTTAAGATGGTTAGATTCTCAGACAACCAGATAAGTTAGTCGGAAAAAAGTCTACAGGACTTAGTGAATTACAGAGCCAGTTGAAGTATAAGGACTGTAATAAATTATTAGAAAATAAGTAATTGCCATGAAGTAGAAAATTTAAAATAAATGTAAAATGCAAGGATAGCATTGACATACAGAAATACCATAAATTGGAATAGGAAGGGAATTGTTGGGAATTGTTCTTATTTAGATAGTATTTTAGGTGAAATGGTCACAGTGGCTGGCAAATGAGGATTTTACTATCAAAAAGACATACGAATTGAAAGGAATTGAGGACAGAAATCTGAGCAAAGATATAGAGAAGAAGTAAAATTCTTGCTATTTGAGGCTTGATGGTTAAGAGGCTTTTAGATATGGAAAAAGTAAAGAAAATTAAATAGGAAAAGTTAAATGAAAATGTGTTAAACATGGTAGAAGAGGAGAGGTGGAAATGCAAAGAATGAAGAAAAAGTGGATGAAATATATATGTATATATGAAAAATAAGAAGGCATACTATAAGATAAAGCAAGCAATTGATAGGGGTGGAAAAATAATGGACTTTTTTGAATGAATAAATTTAGGCGGAAAGTATAAAATATGTAGAGATGAAGAATTTAACTTGGGCCGGTACTTCTGTTTTCGGAGTTTTAAACAAATCGTCTTGGTTTTCGTTAGCCTTATAGTCAACCCCATACGAAAAATGCTGACATTTTTAAATAGCGCCGTATCCTCATGAAACGATAAAAGTTTATTTATGTCGCTGATTTTTCATAGATGTGCGTTTGATGGCCCAATAGAGAGTTGAGGATATTTTTAACCAGTTTGGAAAAATCCAACGAATTCGATACATGAATATGATATCTCTCTCCTTTTTGAATTAACGAATGATTGAACCGCGAAAATATTTTGAACCTCTTCCTTTCTGTGAGCTGTAAAAGGTTCTCGTACCACATCCGTCAGCTTCTATTTCTACGAAATCAGGCGCGCATGAGTCACAAGGAGCGAAAATGTAAACAAATAATAATACTGCATCTGGTGGAAATACATTTTCTTCCCGCGAAGTTTATTGCAATTTGAATTGTGCAATAATTAATTGCAATTTTCCGGAATAATTATAAATGCTTGGTTAAGGTGATGAGAGAGCTGAACCCTTTAACAACATCCATAACTCAGTTCTTGACTGTACTTCTCACGAAGTAGATGGGCTCTATCATTTAAAGTCCCAAGAACTTATTGTTTTTGGCGTAATAGTTTGCTTTCTGATTTCTTACGATATCTTTGGACTGAATTAGTCATAAAAGTTACACATACATTTAGTCGCAACCCGTCGGTTGGAAATTATTTTTTCCTTTTGCTGACGTAATCAGCCGTACGAACGCAGAGAATGTGGCAGCATTGCAAGGCCGGCGCAGTGTTGCGGATGGCCTGCCCTGAGTCAAGATATTTTGGCGCGGGAGGTATGAAAGAAAAGATGAACAAACATTTTTTATGTCACTATATATACCAAAGAACCCAAATAAATTTCTGACGCGAACTCCTTAGGTTGTTTCGGAAAGATACGTGAAATATAGACGTAACGTCTTCAAGTTAAAGAACCCTATCATCTAATAGATCTACAATAAGTAGCGTTCAATATTGTGATTTCGTATGAAGTAAAAATTCGTTATTTAATATTACATTAAAAACGTTCGTATTTCTGTAGAACGCGATTGTTGAATTATTCATACTAGAAGGAGAAAAATTAAAGTTATCAATCTCTTCCTGCATTAAATCAAAATGGTAAAAAAAGGAGGATAATGGATATCCTTAGGAATTTAGGGTCCAACCGGCTAAATGAGTTGCAGTTTTTGAGAAGTTCCCAAGGAAAAGATTTTAGTGGACTTTTTAAAGGCGTAAAACTTGTTTGAATGTCCCTGAAAAATATGTTTCTTTTATTTGTAAAAAATTCTCTTCAGTTCCATTTAAAATATATTTTTATTAACATTTTCTTATTAAAACATTAGACTAAATAAATTTATAAATTAAAGTTTCCAAAACAACTATTTGTTTTACATTCCTTAAGATAGAACTTCTAATCTTATGTGGTAATCTATTATTGTTCTATATTTTGCATAAATAGCAGCTGGTGATAAAAGGTCTCTTGAATAATTTTTATGGCAGAATTATGTATTTTGTAGAATGAATGATATCCTGGAGATGTCTTGACATGCCAACCGACATGGGAAGAAATGCCTCTCTACATGAATTTAATTAAGATTTGAGTTTATTTGTTTTTAAGTCAAGCAATATGACTGCTTAAATATAAATCTAGATAGATAACAAGCATTGCAGAAAAATATTCAATGCAGGAAGGTGTGTGGAGTTCTTGAAGACAAATGTAGTGTAAAGTAGCTTGTAGAGGGTATTTTTATACGAAAGATCCGTAATTTTGGCTTCTCATTTCTTGTGGAATTGAAAATAGCTCATCTAAGTTATTTTTTTCCCTTAATTCTCCTTAAAAATTTTTTTTGGTGAAGCATTCATAATTGAAAACCAGGAATTCCATTTTCTTCATCATTATATTAACTTCACTCTCTAGGTTTTCCATTTTTGTTGTCTTTTGTTAAAGTTGTATTTTTGCCTTGACATTTTTCCCAGAATTCATTCTGCTTTAGGTTTATTTCTTTTTAAAAAATTACCATTCTGTGAAATTGACTCACTTTACTTTGTTTGAATAAAACATGTTTCTGCATACATAATTTACTACACTATGTGGACATACTATTTGTTTCATTAAATCAAGCATTGCTAACACAAAGTAATGCTGAAAACCACACAATACATTTTAAAATATGTCTCTTTATGGTGTTTTACAAAGCTCTTTTAAGATGCTGTTTCAGCACTTTAGAGGTCAAATTATGATAGATACTCCAGAATACATTTGTAACTCAATTAATACTCTTGAGCCATATTATATAGTCATGAATATAGTTGTTTGGGTGGCCTCATGACTTTCTCATAATTTACGGGAAATATTTCATAATTCAGATTTGTGTATGAAACCATTATCACATTTATATTTAAACTTAGAAAGCACAACTGAAGTGAGACCCAAAGCTTTTGTATGTTGCAAAAAAAAAGTTTGTCATGATTTCTTGACATTTCAAAATAATTAATTCAACATTTATTTGAATTTTGAAAAATCCAGGTGGCTGTCATCTTAAGCCAGCTTGATTCTTGATTAGACAGGCAATTGACTTTGTCACTCTTGCACATAACATTTCATTGTGCACTTGGACAGAATGTTTCCCACATATACATTGAATTAAAATATTATGCCATAGGACCCTTATATTATGCCAAAGTGATCCTTTAAGGTTCTTTGAGAACAAAAAAGAGAACTTTTTTAGTTCCTTTCTTCAGGGTTAAAAAGTATCATCACGTAAGAAAAATTTGTATGTAAAAAATATTAAATGTATATTTCTATGTTACAGGCAATTAAACAAAAGCTTCAAATAAAAATGAACCGAGGCATAACAGATGAAGGCCCATCTCCACAAGAGGAAGATAAAGCAAGAATGTTACTTGGGTCAAGATTAATGGTGAGGCTAAGACCTTGCTTCCACCACCATTTATTAATTAATCTTACTTAGTAATATTATTTTATATTTGATGTAGAAGCTCTCTGAAAGTCTTTTATACTCTTGTATGTAGGGATGCAATAAATATATATTTAATACATTAAAACACTTGTAACCTAAGCTCTCGATTTCTCGTTTTTTTACAGCCTGGAGACAACAGGAGTCTGAGGAAGAGCATTTTTAAGTCATCAAAGTGAGGAGTTGACTCAATATAAATTCAAATTACTTGCCTTAATTGTACCTTGTTTAATTACCTCTAACAATGTAAATACCATGGTGTAATTGGTCTTGCAAAGCCGATGCTTTTTTATTGACCACAACTAATATTTTGTACATTATGTTGTTAATGAGAATTTATAAATATATCGAACATACAAAGTTGTGTCACATTTTAATTTTGTTTATAATATGGGATACTGTACCTTAGCCACATACTCAATCCCTTCAAAAGAATTAGTGGCACATTTAAAAACAGTGCTACATTAAATACTTTGAATTTTTTCGCTAAGGCCAAGATGTCTTTGCTTTATATCCCTTATATTTTCTTTTATATTTCAATCCGGTTACAATTGTTGAGCTTCTTGGAAATGCACTAATTCCACCAAACATAACATCCGTATCTAAAATACATGTACAAAGTGAAATTAGTATATCACATGACACGGAATAATTTATGAATATAAACAAACATCTGTTATGTAGTATACAGATAATTTTGTAATACGTTAATTTAAACGAGTCAAACAGTACCTGGGTGGAACCGAAGATAATCGTGTTGTACATGTAAATTAGGCGGTAACTGCGTTCCTTTCATTTCATCCAGAGGGGTGGTTGTCACTACAGGTGTCTGGTAGAAATCAACTACATCACCTTCAAAGAAAAAAAATCAAGTAATGAAAGTAGAAGCAGTGGACATATAACTTGTCACCGAGATCCAACAAAATGTGTGAACGTACCGAAGGTTTTAACTTTGTACAACACTGAATTGGGCACACCATGTCTAAATACTCTATAACATTCTGTTAATAGGTTAAACCTTTCTTTTGAATCATGAAATTTAGTATTATAGTCCAGGTTAGAGCCCAAAAACTTCTTTCCTATTGAAATTAACTGCTGTTTCACATCAGCAGGGGGGTTGTATGGTTTATGAGATCTTAGAAACCTAGAAGAGGGATAAATGATAATCCTAAGTAAAAATAGTCACAAAAATTGTTCAAATATAGAAAAATGATTTAAATACCCTTTGCAAGCTAAGGACAAAGCATTATCTTTCCATTTCGTTGCGGAAGGGAATTTTTCTTCATTTGAAATATTACTGCAACCGCGTCTCTATAGATGTAAGAAGAGATTAAAGTTTGTATTTTATTACATATTAAATAGTTCTGAAAGAGATAAAACTTAAATAATTCCGATAGTTAATAAGAAATAATCTTTTATGTTCGCGAAGGAGAGGAGTTGAATGATGTTATAAAAATAAACATTTTATGAGTCAATAGTTGCTAAAATATTTCACAATATGACTTATGGTGAAATTATTATTAATTCCTTAATTTTTCATACACAAACCAGAGATGACAAAGCTATACTGGGTATTATGAGAGGCGAATGTATGTGAACCCCATGCTTCAAGAGCGCAGCCATTTCACTTATCCCACGTGACCTCCACTACCCAATAGGATTCTAGAAGTCTTAGCGCTTGTTGTTTCCTATCCGCCATTACAGTCGCCATTGAAAGGTGAAAACCCTTCCGAACGGTCGTGGATAACATCATAATTGGAGTATATCTAGTTAACTTTCAAGTGTGACTAGTGCATTAATCGACACATAAGATGATGGAGAAGCCATGACGCACCCAAACCACTCGACTAACGGTGCCAGCTTAGAGGACTGCCACACAAATTTCTTTGCTCTGGTAAGTTATCCGTATAGTTTGTAGGCTTAGAAAATAGGGTGAAATGTAATCTGTGTTCAGTGAATTTTGTGTGTGCTAAAATCATCGGACGGCTCATCTACTGAAATTCTCGTGTGGAACTTAAAGTATTTTGAAGGTGAAAATTGAAATGGTATGCTAAATAAATGCTTGTTGTCCGTAGTGTCACGCTTCGGCTATCCCGGTACGAGAGTACGCAATTCGCACCTTTTTGGAGCATTGCCCTAATTTGTCATGTTACTTATTAATTACTGGAAATTACTATAAATTTTATGTCTAACCCACTAATTTTCTGTAACTGGTCGTTTCGTGCCTGTGAAGTAAAAATATATACAATCACAATGTCAAAGTTCAGAAACCATATCAAACTTTTGAAACTTTATAAGTTACCAATTGGCAATTCAAATTGTTGAAAGGTGAATAATCGCGTGTTTTAGGGCTATATCTGTGTTTTTTATTTTAAACTATGGTAAAGCATGTTATCGTTTGTTTTTTGTGTGTTCAATAATGAACATTTCAATTTGTTTGCCTAGTGCCTTCAAGTAATGATTCGAGGTTATGTATATAATTTTTACAATATAAATTACATTCGTAATAGATGGACGAATTAGATTTTTAATACAATAATTCCTAATGATAAAATAGTCAAGTTAACTTCAGAAACACTAGTTACGAAATTAACGTCCAAAATTAATTTGACTGACTCTATCATTAGTAAAGATACGAGAATTTCTAATTGTTTAATTATTTATTAGTTTAGTGTATCTGATGAATGGTTTTGAAATAACATAAATTTTCCATTTTTTGCTGTAATTTTAGCTTAGCCATATTTCTTGTAAACAATTCTATATTACTCGTAAAAATGTAGCTAAACTATTGCACATATAGTCATTTTCTAAATTGGGTTAAGATATAGTCCACTGTCAGGACGAGCTGTCTTAACCAACGAGTCTTACGAGATCCCATAGTAGGGGCAAGATGGTGCTTCCCTCTGTTGAGTCCGTCGGAAACAATCCCAGAAGTGCCAGCAAGCAGCAATGTTGCAATGTGACCTCGCTTCGTGCGCGGCATAAATAAGAGTAAAGGGGCCCATAAAACACAGGGAGCTACTGGCCACAGTCGCCATTTCTTTTCAGTATCATTTGTTTATCACAATTCTGCTCTTCACTTATTCTCGTATACGCCATTCTCTTAATGTATATACTTCCGAGGTTTATTTGTTTTACGAAGTAGGTAGAAATTGAAATGATCGTATCGAGTGAATTCTCCCATAGCGTTTCGCTCGTTATCTGTATCTAGTCCAGGTTATTTTAGATCCGTACACTGAATTTATAATTCGAAAATCTCATCGTTTCCCGATAACGCCTCAGGGTGTCTAGCCTGAAGATTCAAGGTTGTCTAAAGTCTGTTTTTCGTCTGAGACCTTTCTTTAATATTAGTTTTGGGAATTTATAGTTTTCTATGCCATTTCTTGCAACAAATCTTGCCATCTGTAAAGTGATTCACTCGTGTGAGAACCCGCCAAATATTGGGAGTTGTATTGCTCACGCAGTTATTACAATATAAACAAAGCCTAGAAGCTACTTAAATGAGAATTTGATTGAATCAAGTTGTGTAGCACCTCACATGTCATCATAACATCTCAACCTTCGCATCTGGATCTTTGCCAGACCCATCCCCCTAATCCCACTGTTACCCGTCCATATTTCCTATACGTGTTTAATCACTTCCTCTCATTTCGTGGCGTCTCTTGCACATGTAATCTAACCGACGCATTAGCTTGTTTGACCCATCGCCATCCCATATTCACCCTCAATTAATTGAAATAGCTGGTTATCATTTTTTAATCGCACGTTTTATTTTCGGTAATATCCTTGCAAATTTCGTATCCTGGTGAAACTATTGACGTTTGCTACCGAGATTATTTGTATATAAGGGCTCCTTCGGTCATAACGTTTAGAAAATTTGTTGGTTTCTTACTCGGCGGGAACAAGTTTTTTCCGTGGACAACGGCTTATGTAATTAACACACTTGATATCTGCTAATACTAGTATTGAAGGTATGCATAATGTGGCTATGTGAAAATAAGGGCATATGTAATACTGGTAGTCCGGCATTCCTGGATATCGCTAATTCAGTAAAAGCATGTTAAGCAGTTTTTATTTCGTGACCAGAAACCGTTTCTTGTGAACGAATCGAATTTTCGTTTCGTCTTTGTCAATCGTCCTTATGTTCGTCTCACCAAAGTTACGTGAGATCCCCCCTTCGGCTTTCAAAAAATGCATCTCCGGTGCCCAAGAAGGCTACCCTTCCGGAGTTGTTTTTCGGCGTGCAGCAGCATCCTTCAAGGCACCAGGGCGCGCAAGACCCCCTCTCTCCCTCCTTCCTCTTAAGTTTCAGTAATCCAGCCGTCCCGCGGTTAAAAAAGAGCCAATGCTCCCTTCAACGTGTGGGAATAAGGCCCACGGAAGGGCTCCCTCTCGCCCCGAAACTTTTCTCTTTCTTCCCCCCCCCCCTACCTCCCCCCCACCTCCCCCAGGCTGATGGTGACTTCGCTCCCTCCCTCTAACCGGCACCCCCCTTCCCGCCCGAACCTCCCAGCGTCTCACCCCACTTACCT
>WURS02000015.1:9829145-9853662 GCA_011762765.2 Rhinocypha anisoptera | reverse complement strand
ATTTGATGACCTGTCTGTCTGTCACCACTTTTCATTTTTTCTCTCTCCTCTTTCTTGACCTGTGGATGACCTTTAATCACAGTGGAGGGATCCCTTTTATATTTTTCCAAGGTTTAGACCGCTTTACAAAATTGAAGGAAAAGAAAAAAAAATATATATATATATATATATATATATATACCAGCAATTGAAAATATTAGAGATGGGACATTCGAATCCAGCAAATAACTCCTCCTTTCCGAATCCCTTTTAAAATTAAAATTCCGTCTCGAATCCGAAGCCTTGAAAACACTTAATTCTCCTCCACCCTTGGCAGAAAGGAATTCCCACTCTTTTTATCGGGCTCACCGTGACATCCAACGATCGATTGAGTGCATAGAATTGATCGGGACGATGCTTAGCGACGATGATGATAAAACAATAAGCTTTCTCGCTTCGCTCCGGTAATCTCACTTTCGATATATAGTAAAACATTAGCTTGTTAACGTTGTTATGGATAACTTAAACTTAAAAAAAAGGCAATAGGAATATTATTTAAACTTGCAATGGACAATTTTTTTTTTTCAAATGAATTCTCTCCGATAAACTTAAAATGATTTGGATTCGTAAACAATCTTTTTAAGACATCGGGGAGAATAGATATTCGGGTTCGAAATTATATACTCGGGATTCAATGGAGGGGGGGAGGGAGGAAACTTGACTTTTTTTCGAGTCTTTAATTCGGGATCGTATGCGCAAAGTTTAAGATTCGGATTCGAGAATGACTGGATTCGACCCATCTCTGTAGAAAACACGTTTCTTCGAAGGGGGAGTTACGGAGAGAAAGAGAGCACTAGAAGATTTAACTACACATCGAATTCCAGTGATAAAGACGTCTGCGGCCATATTTTTTTGCCGTCCTCTTGAACTTGCCAGAGGACGACGAGTGTTTCAATATCCGTTGATTCGAGGAAAAAAAAAAAAAATGAAAAAGTGGAGACACAACAAGCGGAGCTTTTTCAAACAAACAAACGAACGAACGAACAAAGAAAGAAAAAATGATAATATTAAACTGTTGTTACTGACGATATTGTCCACCATTTTCTTTAAAATCACATTTGGATGTTTTATCAATGTATAAAACAAATACCATCGTGTGACCACTCTTGTTTCAAACGGTTTCCTCGTTTCTTTTTTTTTTCAACTCCGGTTAACGTCTTCAAACGGCCAAGTCGGGGGGTTTTTCATCCCCGGGAAACACCTGAAAAGGGGAACAATATTGAATTAATAATAATTATTATTATTTATTGTTCATAGTGGTTAACTACGTGCTAACATAGAACTCGTCACATTTAAGAATGTTATATACGAAACATTACATGGTAGATACCTATACGTTAGAAGTCCGCTGTAACGAGAGCTGGTAAATGATGAATAATCTCTCGTTATATGACGCACACTCGTTACGGCCGACGGTCATTGAAATTCGCCTCTTTTGGCATTCATGACGGCACCAAAAGTGGGCAAAAATGAGCCGTGAAGTGGTTGTATCAATCCATCCGCAAATGCATTGAAAATAGATCGTTTCATTACAAAAAGATTTTAAAATATAGTCGCCAAAAGTCATGCACTCTTAACTAATGTACGTCACACATCGGTATTATCTTTGGCTACGTTTCGTGAACAATCATAGATAAGGTATGGCCTGCGGTTAACAATTACGATTACGATAAATAAGAGGAGGGTTGAAAGATTGGCTGTCCTGCTAAGGTCAACACAGACAAATGGGTTTTCCTGTATTGCCTACAAGTCTAGCTCACAGCTCCATATGTTCTTTTATTACGATTGATCGGCTATAAGGACAAAATAGCCGCAGAAAATGACAGACTGGCGCACGGATTCCAAGATAAGTTGCTCAGTCTTTCCCCAGGAAAGTCTGTGACATCAAACCACAAAGTCTTCTCTTGTAAAATCACCACTAAGTCTCTTGTAAAGTCTTCATTACAATGTAGATTCGCAAGGCATGACAATGTAATGAGTGTTTGAATCTTGTGATTTATGCAACCCGAACACCAACGACGGCAAAATCTACTCGCTGTAGCGATAGTGCAGGTGTGACCACTTGTAATAACTGTCGGAACTCCCTATTTTTTAACACATGGACCAAACAACTCAAAACGACCACTCGCTATAGCGATGCTCTCGTTATAAGCCATACTTCCTATAGCGGACTTTACTGTAGTGTTTTAATATACACCAAGTCACCTTTGGATATTTATTGAAAATCTATTACAAATATGCCCAAGTACAGAACTTACCTTAGACTGTACACCACTATTTTGTCTTATATACAATGAATGGTTTACTATATCTATATGGCTCTTTCCTTCTACGGTCCCTTGCAACAGTTTTTACTTACTGTCATCCCTCAATGTTTGGCCCAATAATTTCTCTCTTATTGTTGGTGTAGACTGATAACATTCTCTTTCTGCTTCTCTGTGTACTACTTTTTCATTCATTATTCACAGAAATGAGTAAATATCAAATAAAGTGGTCACAACCTGTTAAAGAGTGCCTAGGCCCCTTTATTGACCATCCTAACTTTGCAGTCCGTAGATTGATTTATTTCATTTATAATTTTGTTAAGTCTTTGTGGATAAATATCATATATTAGTTCCTTTAGTAATTTTATAATTTTGATAAGTGTTTGATTTTGATAAGTGAACTAGATAATTGTATCCCTATAGACAAAATCACATTTTGTTGTAATTATGTTTTTAAATGAATGTCTAAAATTTAGGGAATTAAAAAAATCCATAGCAGGATCATAACAATGGGCTAAGAAAGAAATTGATGAAGTTTATTATTTTAACATAATAAATACATATTTGTTATATTAACCTTTGTCAATGGCAATTGTTTTATTATTTTGTTTTCTGTTGCATATTTTACATAGTCCTATTCACCATAATTTAGAAGTTGTGGTTAAACACACTCTGAATAAATACCATTATATAAATAAACAGATTCCTTGATTACTTTTCCAGTCACTTGATATACTGCATCTCTCATTGAAGAAAATTGCTTATTAGCTGAAAATCTCATCCTATAAATAGTGAAATAGCTGAACAAAAATAATAATAATAATAAGACAGTGCATGCTTTTCTTTAATGAATAAGTCAGCAAAATTTTGATTTAATTGGTAGAATATACATTAGAATAAACTGTTGGATACATTTTAAGAAATAATGCAAACTTGGTTCCCTGATGTACAATTTTCTATTCTCTAATTAATTTATTTTTTACCATTACAGGCTTAGCTTCTCAAGCATGAAAGTTGTTGCAATGTCTTTCAAAGTATTATTCATGAATTTGGAAGTAACTTTGTAAAACCATTACATTATAATTTCAACCACCTGGTAATCCCATAAACATTTTTATTTGAACAACTCTGGTTTTTGCTTACTCTTGTCACCATCAGGTAAAGGGCAAGCAAGACATCTGACAATGATTGTGTAAGCCAAACCCATGCATTCCAAATAAAAATTTTATGTGGAACCATCAAGTAGTGTAAATTTGTCTTTTTAAAACTTGTACATTCATTTTTTTTCTGTAGTACACATTAGCATGGAATATAAACTTAATGAGGAAATATTAAATCATCTTCTCAAATCTCTTATTTGCATTCTTGAAAACTCATTTAAACAAGTTTTTCAGAAAATTTTTAATCTCTCAGATTTTTTTATTCTACTTTAAGCATTTAGACTAATACATCACAATTTCACTATGTGTAATGTATATTTCCAGGTTGAACCATCCTGTGAAGCGGTTCAAACCATCTGACTCAGGAATGGAGAACTCATGGTCATCTAGGTCTGGTGACCTGTATTCATCATCCAATCCTCATTTAAATTCACACTCCAGTACTATACAAAATAATACTGCCTCTTCACCTCCACCAATCCAAAATGGTATAAGTGAATCAAGCGGAGGATCCAATGAATTCATGGTCGAGAAGCAAGAAATTAAACAGGAACCTGTAAGTACATGCTGTCTTATTTTCTCTTTAAGCTGTGTATTATTTCCTCTTTTGGGAATAAACACTATAATAGTTTCCTTTATCACTTCAGATGGATGTTGATGGCAGCCTCCCAAACCAGAGATCATCTGATCCATATGAATTTGATGATGATGTTGCTGTTCCAACCGTAAGCATGGATGGTTTCAAACGATTTGATTCTGTGAAGGTATGACCTCACTTAGTTGGGAATGGTATTAAGGAAAATTAAAGTTTTAAAATAATAATGATAACAAAGAAAAAATAATGCCTTGATAATCAAGAGAAGTGTGAGCTTGAAGTGTTGGTTACATTCACCATCCAGTCGCAATGGTTGCATATCATCAGATGATGATCTGCAAGGCAGTAATTTTTACTTAATATTATTTGGATACCCAAAGTTCAGTGAGGAATACCGGTAATTTTGTGCTTTTCTTGTCCATCATTCGCATTACGTGTCCAAAGACTAGATTGTGGTAGTGCCTTTCCTAAACTATGTAGAAATTCATAGGTAGTTTGTTTGCATGTTTACTTCTTGTACATTTTCTAAAACTATAGTGGTGCCCTTTCAAAAATTGTCTTAAGTGAAATGTCCATTAGTCTCCTATTGGGAATATCTCTCACTGCAATGTCTTTAATATAATTGGAGATGGGTTGTATAGCTATTGTGAACTGCCTTTGTGGGATTAAGTAATTCTATAAACTTAATGTTTTACAATTATTTTTCTTTCTCAGATTCCTAATCATAACTCTAAAACCACAAGTACTTTCAACCTATGTGCTTGATTCTTTAATACCTATCATCAAATGACTTCATTTAATCCTCCTATAAGAGAATCATCTATTATCCTAGTTTAACATATATTTTAGCTGCAGCAGCTGTCTTTTATCTCTTTTTCTTATCTTTATTATAAATATTTTGTCAACAATTTTTAATTTAGTGATTTGTTTAAAAATTTAAAGCTAACTTAAGGAACCAATGAAATTAAGTTAGATGATTTCTAAGCGAAGGATCCTTAAACTGATAATCAATTTTGACATCATTTTTGGCTCACTTATCTCTCTTTGATGTTTAACTCTCATTTATAATTCTATATTAAAACTTCTTAATAAGGGTATTTGTCAAACCAAAGAGTCATGAATATGTCTTAACCATCCCAGTCAACAAATATTGTGTAACTTTGGGATCCATGTTCATGTCACAGAATGGTTGAAAAAAGTCATAAAATCTCATCTCATCTTGAATAATTATTCCACAATAATAATATGACTTATTCCACCATTAACATGCCAACTAAGTAAATTTCATTCAAATCTTTATAAGTTTAGTGGTGGTGTACTTACAGAGTATTGGTAATAAGTTCCTGGTTTGCTTCTTTTCTTAAGGAAATCAATACCTTCCAAAATAAAAAGTTGACTCACCATTGTCAACAGATTATTAGGCAATTTTTTGAAAAGTATTATATTAACATCTATTTCAAGAGATTAATCAGATAAAGTGATTACATGAAGAAGAGAACATTATTGTTAAGTAAAAAATGCTGTTGACAACTGCTGATGAAACAGTAATGAATTTATGTAAGGTCTAGAAAATCTTGTGAAAAGTGGCACTAACACAAAATAAAAAAATAATGATAGCGACATTACAGGGACGAACAAATTTCATAGACGAACCTATTACCTTGAAAAGGGGTTTTCTCTGTTATGAGTGAATTATCTGGTGGTGGAAGCTAGTTATTTGTAGGTTAGTTGGTGGTTTTCATTTGCAGTATAACCAAGTAAAGTGGGGGTTTGTATTAAAAACGTTTCTTTTTTTTGCTCTTGAAGTTTTTGAAACTTTTGTGTTTTAGTTCTTTTGCACAGTTATCAAGGTTGAAGAAGTTTCATTACAGACAATGCTAGGGACCATTCTACCTCTATTTACAATTTTCTGTACCTTCCTTTCTGTCCTTCCTTGTTAGTGATGCTGTTAAACTTAGATACTGCAAGATTTTTCTTATTAATTGTGGAAAAATTCATTAGTTATGACTTATGTGAGAGACATGGTGATTTTATAAAATTTGCCACCATTGACTGGAATTTTAAAGTAATACATGCTATGTCCCCTCCATCTGGATAATTGAACATTAATCATTATTGATTAGTTTTAAATTGACTTGGCAAGCAAATCAATGTTATATTTCACTGGGGAAGTCTTTTTGGTTCGAATAGTGCTTTTATCTTTGTCATCATGTCCATGCATGCAATTTAAAATTAGAATTATATATCTTCAATCTGAAAGTAGTGAATGAATGACATTGTGATATGATGCTTATAATGTTCTTAATATTTGGCTTAAAATTTGTTGAATTGAAACAACTCATTAGGGTATGAGCTTTACGGGCTGTCTTGCTTATTGTGCAGTCTGTTTGCTTATTCATTAACTAAAACCCTTTACAGTGTGACACATTTTCTGCATGAGACTCTCCAACGTCTAAGTAGTTTCTCTTCTCAATTTTTACATCTTCAGAGATATGTTGTTTTTGAATTTGCAAAGCAGATTTGTTGTGTGTTGAAAATATAGTGGCTTTGTAGCTGTCGCAAATGTAGATGTAGATCATGATGTCTGTCATGAAAGCGTAAACCTCCTCTGAAATTGTGATCTTGATCAAGCACCCAAATTTTATTTCCTCGAAAGCTGTGGGTCATTGTGTATTTCTGATTTTTGTAGTAGAAATCATAAATTGATTTAATTCAGTTTCCGTGCACAAAATTCAACTGTGAAGATTTTATCAATTTGTGACAGACACCATGTTTAAAGAATGCTTGTGTCTTCAATTAGTTATGTTCGAACCTCTCTTGCTGACTGTATGGTGCTCATTCCAGGAAGAGGATCCAAATGGATCAGGCACACCACAAGGTGGGCAGCAACAGCAGGGGGGTCAGCAGACAAAACAGGGGCCTCCGGGTCACCCAGGAGGTCAGCCTGGGGGGCCACAGTTTGAAGGGGCAGTAGTGGCCACGAATGGACCAACCAAGTGTACCTCAGGAAACTTGTTCACCAATGAGGGACTTCAACCTTCTTACAGTGACCTGGATCGAATCTTTGATAACTCAGATGACACGTCTAGTGATGAAGCTGTAAGTTGTCTTTGTTGTATTTCTATATAGGTAGTAATGACCATGATTGATCACTAATGTGTTTGGTGTTCGCCATGGTAAATAAGTCATCTGTAAACTTAGAAACTTGGGAAACCAGAAAAAGTTGCAGGGGATGTGGAAAACCAAGGAAAGAGATTTGTATGCTTTCACTTTCATATTGAGGGACATTATAAAAGTTTGAATCATTAACTGTGATAAGGAAGACAATGTGAAACCATCTCTTTGTTGAGTTAGTGATTTTTCAGTTAGCCAAGTGGAAGAATTTTGCTTCATAGGCAGCCACAACGACAGAAAAAACAACGGGGACATAGTAAATGAAATAGCCCAAGTAGAGAAACCACCTCCTAGAAGAAACGACCACTTATTCTAAATAATATTAATCTGAGAATTAAAAGCAGTTGAATCTCCCTAACTTAATGTGCGTAGGGGAAGAGATAAAAAATCAAATTATTTTAGTTTGAATTATGGAAGTTTGACTGTAGTCGTAAAGAGACGTATGAAGCATATTTTTATTTTAAGGTTAATTACGGAGAAAAGAAGGCTGGAATCAATGGGAATTCGATGGGGAATAATAATGCTGAAAATGTTTTGGGTAGACAGAACAACCAATGAAGTAGCACTTATAGGAGAGAGCTGAAAAAAATAGGCAGCTGTAGAAAGGCCTACAGAAAGAAGAGGGAAGCTAATAATACACACCCTAAGATACACTCTAGGGGTATGCCAGGGGTGACATGAGAATCAGGTGATGGAGAACATTCGAGTTAAACTATGAAGTATGGAAGAGACAGGCATGGGACAGGGATGTTTGGAGATATCTCTGTTGATGTATTCATGATTTTCTTTTTTCACCAGAAGCATGAGGTGTTATGATTTAAATAACCAATTTCTCTTATCTCATTTCTGTATCTTCAGATGCAGTATTAACAGTAGCAGTAGTAGAAGCAATATTAACTTCAATACTTTATATATATTATTATTTTAATTTCCTGGAAATTGTCATTATTTTTTAATTTTGTGGAAATATACTAAGTGTTGAAGTCAATATTGTTTATTATGAGTTACATATAGTTAAAGCCTCCTCAGCAAATTGTATTCTTCAAATTAGAAGTTGGTCTTCTTAAATACTGTACATATTACTTTGGTCTATAATTATATTTTATGCATGAGTCATCCCTTCGAACCTTAAGTCTAAGGAACTAGCAGTGGAATTCTTCGAAACTGTCACCATTTCTTATGTTCTTTTAATTGACAGTATGAATATTATTTAAGCATAAAGTTGAATGTGGTTTATGCTGTAAAATCTTGCATACTGTAGACTGCAGAAAGTAGGTACTTTTCACTGCTATTTCTTTTGGGTTTTCTCTTTGAAAAATAAAGATTACTAAAAATGATTACAGTTATTAGCCAATATTCTTCTGCTTATGATGATCCTGCCGCATTGCAGTAAACATATATATTTAAAATATCTGCATGCAGGCAAATAGTGTAACTTCTTAATTATTGGTACAGAAATTATTCACAGTTAACCTAATGCAATTCCTGACTTTCCAACTTCATTTTCCTTTCAGCTACAAGTACCGACGCCACCAGACTCAAACCAGCCAGTTGGAATACCTGAGGATACAGCTGCATCATTAACTTCCACCACAGCAACTAGTAGCACCAAGATGAACAAGGGTGGTGGTAGTTGCACACCATCTTTGACTGCATCAACATCAACCACACTGACAAATGGTGGAGGAATCACTGTGGGCATCCTGAGGCCAGAAGAGTTGTCAAAAATGTTTCCAACACCACCATCATTAGAACATAATCCAATAGCTTCTCCTTGTCAGGGAGATGGTACTCAAGGAGAATTGATGTCATCAATGAGTGATGTTTTGATGATTGGTGGTGGGCCATCCAGTACAGGTAGTCTCACACCTCATTACAAGCAAGAGATATATCCCAACATGGGCAGCCCCCAAGAAGAAAATGTGGAGGTAATTGCTGCTGTAAATCATAATTCTTAGAGTTTTATACAGTAATAATTTTTGTTAAAATTATTGAGGAGTTTCCTAAGTTTTAGGTTTCCTTTCTTTTGGCTATCCAAGAAGTTGTTTGGCCTAACTTACAACTCTTTCAAGGTGAATTATTTCATTTTAGAATTTGCTTGTAAACTAATAAGTCCTCTTGTTGAAGGTTCAGTAATTGGGTTCTATCTGTCTTATGTGTGATTGATGAAGAATTCCTTTGTTTTAAGTTATGGGTGAAAGCTTTTGTTAGTGTATTTCTCTAAATGTATAAACAATTGGAAAAATCAGTACATCATCACTTTTTGATTAGGTTATATTACAGTTTTGATTATAAATCATTTTTCTCCTTTTAGGACTGGTCATATGTTTACCGTCCACCCCTCACGTGTAAATTGGTTGGATCATCGAAATATGCTCCCCTAACAAATTTACCCAGCCAGAGTCTTCCTCCTGTTAATTTGCCGGCTCACTGTGTGTACAAACCCTCTTGGTTATTCCCACCTGTCAATATGCAACAGCCAGAAAAAGGTTCTCTCAATGGGTAAGTCTATTTTTTACCTGAGTAATTTTTAATCTGTAGAGAATTTTCCTCTTGTAGTGGTCTATTGGCTCTTCTTTTATATAGTTAAATAGAATTTCAAAGCTGTGCCTTTTATTTTAATTTTCAATTAAGTAATTAATTTTATTGTATGTTTATTGCATTAACTTTTCACTGTAAAGAAATTGTTCCAATTCCAACAATTCTCGTATGCCATATCACTCTTGTCTAAATCTGAGTTGGTTTTCTGTTATTTAATCAATTAATGTCCTAAAATTGTAGATCAGTTATATCGGGAATGACACTTGTTAACATTGTCTTTTAAAAATGGGAAACACATGGTAAAAATGTTACCAGTACAGTGTAGTATAAGAAGCCTTACCTATTAGACCTAAAATTTAGGTCAATGACTCTTCAATTGCAAACAGAAAGTAAGACATGAAGTAAGACATTAGAAGTAAGATATGTACAGTGCTTCAACATTGAAATTAAGCTTAAAATATATTTCACAAGATATTCAATATTTTTGTTTAATTTTGCTGAACAATGACCACTAACAAAGAAGAAATTGCTGGAGTATGTAAATATGTATGAAAGATCTTGCTGTATGTGTTAAAAAGATTACAAAAATGGAAGAACTGCTAAATATATGTAGTATTTTTCAATTAATTATTGGATTCATAGATTTTGTAGAGTAAGTGAAATAAAATTGTGACTTCTTGTGTTCAGGAAAATTATTTAACTTTTTCAATTTTAATGCTTGCTTCATGTAGGTTCTTATTTGTTCCGAAGTTTAGAGAGACTCATTTAGGGAAACTTGGTCTCTACAGATTGTGTCATTGCCAACTTTTTATTTGGCCCATGTTATATTTCCTCTTCTGCTGACTGCTATTTTTGGGTGATTTTCCAAGTTAGTGCATTTTATGACTTCACGTCTTTAATTGTAGGAGTAGCAGCCACCCTGGTGGAATTGGCTTGGGTTTGAGCTCGGGACCTAATTCTGTTGGCAGCAGTGCACCTACTCACCCAGTGTCACCAGCAACAACATTAGTTGGTCCCTACTCTGGCCCAGATGGTCCAGGGTCTGTTGGAGCCCTTCTTCGTGGTAGCGGGCCTGCCTCTGTGTCTGTGGCCACCCCTGGGCCCCCACCTTACGAAATGCCTAGTCCAGCCTCCAACGCCTCTCCATATCTCGGGAAGATGAATACCCTGGAGGCTGCTAGCCAGGGAACAGGGGGTGGGGTCGTGGGTCCACACGGCACCCCTCAAATGGTGACCCCTGGGGTGAGGGATGGGAGTTCTGGGTCGACAATCCCCGTGGTGTCCGTTCCTCCCCCAGAAGCATCCTCTCTGGTTGTCAATATTCTCCTCTCGGACTCTCTACTCAATTTGTTTAGGGACCACAATTTTGATAGTTGCACATTGTGCGTGTGCAATGCCGGCCCCAAAGTGGTTGGAAACATTCGAGGTGCTGATGCCGGGGTTTACTTAACCGAGTCTTTGAGTACTGGTAATAATAATTCAGGGGTGACGCCTTCAAATGGTGGTTCTTCTTCCGATGGGACCTCAGGACCTACAGCACTAGAAGAGGACCCAGTTCGTTGCAGTTGTGGTTTTAGTGCCGTGGTCAACCGCCGACTTGCTCATGGATCTGGTATTTTCTTTGAGGATGAAATAGAAATCACTGGTTTGAACGCGGCCGAAGCCGTGGCAATGTCTGCCGAGAGGAAACGAAGATCCCTGGCCATTCTGGTAGATGGAGAGGGTAAGATATCCGGGCGAAGTGAAGTGTCTGCTTTGAGTGGTGGAGGAAATTCCACCGAAAAGGATGTGACTAGCCTTGCCTCTGCACTGGACCACGTGCCCCAAAACGTTATCGAGCTAATTAGGGAGCAATGCATGATCATCAGGAGCCCAAGTAATGCGTTGTCGAGGCGGGTTTCGAGACTTCGACAACCGGCAGGACTGATAAATCTTGGGGTTGGTGGTCCAACAGCTCATGTTGGTAACTCAGTATCTCAGTCATTGTCACTGAACATCCTTGAGCTTTCTGATGGTAATGAAGTGACATCGGTTGCCCTAGAGCAGGGAGCAATAGCCGTGGGTGGACTCGAGGCATTAACTGCCCTGTCAGGGCGACAGCACCACACATCGACCATTATCCCACCCAGTTCTTCAGAGTTCCCATGTCGTGTGGAGGATGGGCAGAGGACAGCATGTGTGCACAATTGGCCCTTTTTGCGTGCTCGAGGTCCCCATTGTAATCAGGACATCGTTCGGGTAATGAAAGGACTCAGGCCACTGTTACAAGATGCTGTGCAGAAGAAATGTACCACACGACTCTGGGAGGCTCCATACACAGTCTCTGGGCCATTGACCTGGAGGCAGTTCCACCGACTGGCTGGGAGAGGTGAGTTTTGTGTATCGTGATTAATGTTGTTAATATTATGATGAAAATATTCATTCATTATGATTTTTTCCATTCTCATCACATTATGTAATTTAATACCTTCATTTGCATTATCTATATTTACAACTAATTATGAGCCACACTGAATTATGCAACTGTTTTATCTTCACAATTTCCCGCTCGATGAAAAAATTTCTTCTTGCTCTCATGTATCAGGGCATATGACAGAAAAAAGAAACTTACCAAGATAAATTTTCTTCCCCAGTCTAAATAATTCCAATTTTCAATTCAAATGTTATAATTTAGGGGCATTTGCAATAAGGAAATATTGTAATTACATGATGAATGTAATTTTCTCCTTTATAAATATGACAATATCTTGACTACTGCAATTTATAGCACAAAATATATTAATAGCTTTGTAGAAATAGTTATTGGTAATGGGCTAAAACATAGTAGTGCCCAGTATTAGGTGCTGTATAAAATTTTATCTATATTTGCACTGGACCAATCAGTGTAGCATGGGAAAGAATGTAATCCACCTAATATTCAAGCTTAATTTTTTAAATATTTCCTTATTCTCATTCATGCACTCTGTACATGAGTAAATAGTATTTGTTTGTGATTCATTCACTTGCCACACACTAGTTGTAAGTTTTCTGATTACTCCATCTGTAAGCTGGAACAGTTGACAATTTTGCCATAAAATTGCCTAAAGCAGAATCCAGTCAAATCATATTCTTCCTGTAGATAATGGCCCTTATTTTGCTAATTTTATTTTATGCTGGTAGAAAAGTTGATTTATTCATTTCTCCTTTGTTCATAGTTTTTCTTTCATTATTATCAAAGATTTCTGGGGTAATATATTTCTGTAAGTAATTGGAAATTGATTGCATTCTTAAAGATGAGTGTTCAAAGTAATCTGAATACATGCAAGCTTCAGAAATACAGCATTCATCTTTTCTTGTTAGCCAGGAAAAAATACCACAGGACTCATTTGGGACATTATCGATTACTGTGAGCATCTAGATACATCAGAATTACCATTAAAAGTATTTACTAGTTCTATTGTCTCCTCAATTTAAATAACCAGTTCTCAAAAGTGTGTAAAATTCTATGAGGAAGTGTATAGAGGGAAAATACATTTTCTTCGGTGATTTTCTTTCTGCTTATTTAGTTTTGATACTGCAAAATGATGACACCTAAAATATTAGAATACGATTGAATTTAAAAATTTGATCATGATGATTTCACAATATTTTATGCCATATAAGGATTTGACAACAAATGATGTTTCATTTGTTGCTCCATATCAGTTGGTTGGTAGAATTCCTCAAAGTTGTGAATGCTGGCAATATACTGCTGTTGAAATCAGAATATTTCAATATCACTCAAAGGAAATTAAATAAGTGAATTTACTTTTTGCATGTCATGTTTATAGTAATTTCATTTCAATGAATTTTTCAATTTCAATGAAAGTAAGTATGCAGGTTTTTTACATTACAATATTTTTGTTCATCGAAGTAGAAGTTTTTAATAATTGTTGAAACAAGTGAAATAATGTGAATGTAGAATTTTTGTATGATTTTCATCACAAATTTTGCTTATGGAGCATATATGAGTTGTATAAATCATTTCAGTCATAGGAAATTTTAACTTGTGTAACTTAATAGGTTGTCATAATCCAGTGGGTAGAGCATTTGACTACTGAACAGGGAATCTAGGTTCAAGGCCTGGTTACTCTGTGCACCTCCAGCTAAACCCAGGGTGAGTGATATTTTGGGTACCAGGTCTCCCTGGGAAACCACAGGTGAGACAGAAGAAGGAATTGTCCCCCCTACTCTGATAATGTGAATTCACCCACCATTGGGCTTAGTACTAGATGAGCTCAACTATTCCTCAACTATTAAATCGACCTTAGGGTTAAAGACTTTTAAATCAAGTTTGAAAGCCTCTTGCTAAAAGAAGTCCATATTGTTTAAAAGCCCAAAAAGTTTGGAACTTGGTTTTTCTTTGCTGTAATCCATAATCTTCTACTAACTTCAAAATGCCACCTTTCCATTTCCAAACGATCACTATTCCACCAAATCCCTACAGCATTTAATTCCCTTGTCACTAAGTTTTCTTTCATGAATCTATCTTTCCCGCAAACTGTTTTCAACTACTTCCTAAAATGAAACCTCCTGTATAACGTCCCTCCTCAATTACAGTGCCCTTCATTTCTTCTACTCCATCTTAGTTGAAATTTTTTCTTCATAGTTTCATTATTTTTTTGCTTGTTTTGTTTATTGTGATTATTCATTGTAATAGGCATTTGTGCTGTTTTTTGCTGATAAATAAATAGGCCTCATGAGTCAAAATTGCCAATAAAATATGTGGTATGCAATATTGTACGAGTAGCTGTTACTTCTTATAAACCGTGTTGAAACCTGTGGTTATTTTTGAGTGTTTATTTCATGCTCATTTCCATTTCAGCATAGAGCATAAAACTCAACTCAGTCATTCAAATGTGGCTTAGCTCTAAGAAAAGGGCAACATTTTTCTTGTAGCAACTAAATATAACAAAAAAAGTCACTTTGTAGGATTTAACTTTTTGCAGAACTATCATGTCTTGTACTGGGTGGTCTTATTTCACTTATGTGAAATTTTCCATTTCCTATCATTGTAAAATGTAACAATAAAACTTGTACTTTTTTACCACGTTTTCATTAACTCGCTTTCTTGTCTGTTTGGTACAAATTTGATTTATCATGTTTTTGTGTGAAGGAGACTAGAATTTTTTTTTGAATGAGTCTTTAATTACATATTTTCATGTCTTGAGCTTTGCTAAGAATTTTTGACTAATTTCTTTTTGTTTACTATGATATTATTTCAGGTACTGATGACCGTTGTGAACCTCAGCCTATTCCTTCAGTAATGGTGGGATATGAAAAGGATTGGCTCTCTTTGTCTCCTTATGCTCTTCATTACTGGGAAAAACTGTTATTGGAGCCTTATTCGTATGCTAGAGATATTGCCTATGTTGTTGTAGCTCCTGACAACGAGTATGTCCTTCAGAAAGTTCGATCTTACTTCAGAGAGCTTAGTGCAACATATGAGGTCAGTATTTGTATAAGATTTGATCGAATTTCCATTGTTAGCTGTAAGTGTTGTAATGAAGACAACTATATCTCATTTAATGTGAAGTATGCTACTGATGATCAGTCTACCCTGAAATATATCTTAATAAATAATGTATTACCCATTTATTCATTGTAGGTATGTCGTCTTGGAAGGCACTGCCCAATCACGAAAGTTCTGCGGGACGGAATTTTACGTGTAGGGAAAACTGCTGCACTCAAGCTGGCTAAGGAGCCAGTTGATGATTGGTTCAATTTACTTGGGGAAAGCTACACATCTAATATGCTCAAACTTTATGCTCAAGTAAGTAACTGTTTTAACAATTGAATGAATGGCACTTCTACTTATATGCATGTGGTAATGAATTAGTACATGATGCACATGAATCAAAATAATAAATATCTAATGATGTTTGATTAAGAATGAATCATGAAATCATTCTTCTCTTCTAATGGAATTAGATTTTGAGAATATTCTACTCTACATCCAGCTATTAAATTATTATTATAAATGATTTAGTATAAATGGACCTTACTCATATGAAATATGTAGGTTAATACTTCAACTTGCAATGTTTTTACTCTAAGAAAGAAGCATTTTAGCTCATAAACAATTGTACTACATACTGATGACAGCAATAAAGACTAAAATATTACAACAAATTAGAATTTACTCTGATAACCCCTCTTGATTAATATTAGTATGTACCTTTTTCTTGGTACAATAACTCAGTCTTAGGTATAAATTCAAAGTAAAAAGGAAATTGAAATACTATGCATTTTATTTAGGTTTTTGGGGCTGTTGTAAAATGGTTTTATTTATCCCTCTCATATCAATTTTGTTGGGCATGTTTCTTTTCACATTATCCCAATCTGATTTAACAAAGTTCAATAAAAAAGGCTGGAAGAGCTTTTATGCAGGATTACTGGACGTGAGTTATTATTCACGCTTACAACTATTACCATTAACATTTTCAGTTGTCTCTGTTTTATGAAACTAATTAAATATCTCTTACCCAACAGGTGTGTCGGCATCATCTAGCCCCACACCTAACACAGGTTCCAATGGACCGAACACTGTTGGATCCTCATGAAGGACCAAGCTCTTCCTCAATTAACCCGTCAACTTCTTCATCCACTGGAGTTCCATCCAGTCGACATCCTGACCACAGGTCCACCTCATCCCCCATGCCTCCTCCTCCACCCTCCACACCAGAGGCCAGTGCCACTGCCTCCCTTCAGCCACCAGGATCTGTTCCAGAGAAAGCTCCGTCTACACCAAAGCCAGAGCCCACAGGTAAGCATCATGGTCATTATGTATTAGGGGATGTACGTACATAAGATGGAGTCTGCAGGTAATCCTGCTAAATGATATTAGAAGACAGTTTGTATAGGTCAGTTAAATATTTGGATAAGAATATTCTTCTTGAGTTGCTAGCTGAAAATGCTAAAAGTTAGCATTAAGTTAGGTTTGGGTTTACATTAAAATGTTGTGAAGCTGATGGAAAAAGAATAATGGTGTTCGGTACGATGTAGCAATTAAAAGTATATAACAAAGACAAATTTTGAATTCCCTTTTTCAGTTTACTGTCTATATGACAACGTATCCAAAATATCCTGTGTCATTATTTCCAAAATTCACTTTAGTTTCAAGCAGGCATCATTTTTGCTTGGTAATTGTCATTGCAAACCCTAAACATTCTGAAATGTGATTTTTAAAACTACCAAAGTTTTGTTCTCCCATTCTAAGCCTTAAACCAGTTAATTTCAATCATATACACGTGAGAATAACACAAGTATTCTAACCCTTGATTATTATTAAACTTAAGTTTCAAGGGGGGTAATGATCATAATCTAGAATTTGAATAATTATTCCAAGCTTAATGTACTTTTATTTTGAACCACTATTTCCTATTGAGATGTTTATTACTATTTTCATGCTGTCTTTAGATCCAAACATAACAGCATTTTAATTTACAGTCTCTCATGTTGCAAGGAAATTATACAATACAACATTTTTCATGTTATTCCTTACATACTGTTACCTTTATGAAATAACTGAGAAAATTTGATCTTAATATATGTGCTTAACCTTTAACCTTATAGCTGGTTGAGCTGTTTAATTTTTTAATCTACTTTTTGGGGTCAATCAGTTGTAATGCATGCCCTTTTATTGACATGGAAAAATTTTGTGGATATTTCATACCTAATAACTATGCATGTGATGTGCGTGTGTGATCACATTGTCCAAATGTGACATTTAAAATTTTCCATACCAATGATTTTGCAGAAGGAGAAGGTTCTTTTGGCCGAGAGTCATCATCGAGCACCAGTGGTGGTGTTGCTGAAGGTTGTCATACAAGCGAAGATGATGAAGGAGAGCCACCAGCAATAGTAGTTTATCTGGTGGAACCCTTTTCAATTTCTGCCGCAAACGAGGAAGAAGAGGAGGACTTGCAAAGGCTTTCTTGCCTAGGACTCATGCGCTGCTTCACAACTCTACTGGCCTCAGTTCCAGACTCCGTCCGAAATAACATCACAGTTCAGGTTTGTTATTACTCATCAAGTTATGAGCATGTATTGTTTCTCTCCATATTTAATATTATGCCTATATATAAGTATAGAAAGGGCTTAACAATAGCATTTTACTTCATCTTTATAGTAAATATATCAAGAATTAACATCCAATAGTAGAGAGGTGCACATCTTATTGACGTAGCCTGAGTAAGGATTTTAAGACAGCTCCAATGTTTTTAGTGCTGGAAGGGCAAAAGTCCATGCTAATATGAATGAATGAATGCTTCAATCAATTCAAATACTCACTGCTTCAATGAAAGATTTATTCTTTTCAAGTTATTTAAAATGATTACTTAAATACACATTTTTTATAGTTCGATAAGTACATATAAAGTGGACAAAAGAAACAATTGTAATGGAAATTCAGATGAACTCAATTTGGGAAATTAAAAGACAAGCTTAGTTGATTTTGCACCAATTGCTAAGTTCCCATAAGATATATACCTCTTTGAGCAGTGTATCGAAAGAAAAATGTCTTGCCAGATTTAAAATTTCCAAGTAATACATCTGGGGTTACAAACTCTTTGGACAAAGATGTTTGATTTAACTAAGGAATGCTTTTGACATGTTAAATGTGCCATTTATGATGGTGCATTCATCCCAGAGAAACCTGAATGTGTTATGATGCACTTAAATTAGTTTACGACTATAATTAATAGTGAATTTTAATTCAACCAGGACAATTGGAGTGGCAGTTTAAAACTTCAGCCTCAAATTTCTTTCACTTAAACCATTCATTGTATTCCCCTATTTTTTCTATAAAAAACAAAGTACCAATAGAAAGCAAATTATAAAGGTCCTCTAAATGTGGAAATAATCAGTCATTGTTAATTTCTTTCAGTGGTTAACCCTTTCGTGCTGAACAACCAATATATTGGTCACTCATGTGCTATCCCCCCAGTACAAACAACCAATATATAGGTCACTCAAGTGCTATCTCCTCAATACAAACGACATATATATTTGTCGCTCTACATGCCAGCCACCCCAGGTATATTTTCGTCCCTATTTAACCCTCGCTGCGGGAAGTCGACCCTTGGTCTTCCCTCACATGGTCTGAGTGGCCCTTTTTTCGGAAGATATCCACGGTTCATCCAGTGCATTTTTTAAACAATCTTTTTTACAAAAATCATGTAATGTTATTTAAAAACTCAATTCCCTTTATTTTGCTTAGCATACGTCAATTTTAACGAAGTTGCCGTTTCAAGTGCGTAAATATAGCGAAGTTCTCCTTCAGAATTTCCATGCATTTTCTGAGTGAGTTAGTTACAACTACAGTGGTCTCAATATGTTTATTTGCTCTATTTCCAGTATAAAATTGTTCTCACAGCCTTAACTTAAATATTTTCAATTGGACATTTATTAATATTTATGCATTATGCGAAAACAATATCAATCAACATATGATTAACGTACTTGCAAAATCAATACAATGTTTACGAATAAATACACTATATTTTCCAATGGTCCCTAGGACTAGTTTTGGTTTTTCTATATGATACGTTTACGGCTATCGTTATTTTAAACTTTTTAGGTTTGAAGATAAAACCCATTTGGATACCATGCCCTTGGCTGGGTTGGAATCCTTGGGTTTTCCAACGAGCGTATTAATCAAAATGGTACCCCGGTCCACGGAGCAATTAGTTTTTCTCAGAATTATATTATCTGGCATAGCAAAAGGTCGTAGTCTCAGTAAGGGCTTAATTTGCCATTGAATGTTTTTGTTAAAATATATATGGAGATGCCATTACAGTTTTCTTGGAAACACTTTCCTTTCCTTCACTGAGAAATGTTTAATACTATCTTTTTGCTGGCATCCTCTCAGTTCTTTCAGTCCGTTCTCCAAAGTAAGATCTGGACGTGTCCAACTATGTTTTCTGGCATTCGCAGCATTTCATAGTAATATAAGTCGTATTATTATTTACTTGCATATTTATGATCACTTGAGGTTTGAGTTATGATATTAACCAAAGTGCGAAATATAATAGCTAATACATTGTATTGATATATACATTATTGGTCGGTGATACGTTCTTACAAGGACCTTCAGTACGAGATCTAAGTTAATATTGACGATAGGATTTAGTTTAAAAATTACACACGCACAGCTAGTCACAAGGAATTCATTACTTTTGATTATATTTGTAGACTTTTAATTATAAATTCCATTTTAAAAACCATAGCACATAAACAAATTTGACCACGAACAAATGCTGAGAGAGGGACTGTAGAAGTGACTGCGGGGTATGTCATTAGTGCCCTTTTGCCTGGAAAAGGTCTAGCTCCCTGCAGAGAGGGGTTCAAGAGGAAAAACTTACTACCTGGAAACTTATACATTTCAAACGCACCTAAAAATGAGGCCCTTAGAGACAGACAAAATTTCTCTTCGCCCACTTGTATGCAGGACTCGCATTTCAGTCTAGGGCACCGGTGCGAAAGGGTTAATAGTAGCCGTTGTTGGCCAAATGGCTTGTAAATACTGTTAATGCTTTACAATATATGTTAGAATTATGTAATTTGAAATCAAGTGATTGCAACAGTGAATCTGCTACAAAGTCAGTTGAGATATGGTGGAAACGATCCATAATCTAATGAACACTAATTAAACACACTGTCAATTTCCACTTAAAATTAGCTGTTTCTGTTCAATCTGCTGTTTGGTCATATGTTATAAGTTGACATAAATAGTCAAAAATGTGGACTGCCAAAAGTGTAAATAATACTGTAGTATATTTCCTTGTAATAATGCAATCCTTGGAACCTCAGGGATGCAATAAAAAAATTCTCAGGAGGCATAAGAGCAAGTTTTTAAAAACTCAGTGAGTCATTTTAGTGTAATTAAATGGGTGATTTGTTTTCCTTCCTAAAATTATTTTCATATTCAACTTTGTTTGAAATTTCAGATCATATCATTGGAGAGTATCCTAGAACTGGCCAAATCAAGAGATCACAGCAAACACAATGATCACATGAGGACTCTGGCTCTCTCTGTTTTCTCACAATGTCGTCGCCTGTTAACTCACACATCAAATGTTAAGTCTTTGACTGGTTTTGGACCTGCAGCTGCTGGAGACCTCTTCCTGAAGTCAAAGGATGTAAGTTTGACTATCTTGGTGTTACATATATCATAATTTGCCTTGCAATTAATCTTTTACGAATATTAAAGGAATTATTAAAATACTAGAACTCTTAATAACTTTCCTGAAGGTAAATGAATCTTGATTTCTTATTGTATGTTAAAACTTATGCTGAAAGAAGTGGTATCATATTATAATGAAAATTATTACTGGGAATGAATATTTTTTGTATATTGAAAATACATTTCTTTCTTACATTCATATATTCTAATTTATCATACTCATAATTCTTGAGAGATGTTCTCAAATACATTAAAATACAAATAGTAAATACTTTCATCCTTGTCTTCCCTCTCGTGTGCTCCAAGTTGAAAAATAAAATCCCTTCGTTTTCTTTTCCGATCCACCACACCACACTAAACACGTCACAACCAAAACTGAAGGGAATGAAATACAGTAGAAGTCCGCTATAACAAGAGCTGATAAATGACGAAAACGAGTGTCATTATAACGCACACTCGTTATAGCCGACGGTGATTTAAATTCACCTCTTTCGGCATTTATAACAGCACAAAAAGTGGGCAAGAATGAGCCATGAAGTAGTTGTATCAATGCATTGAAAATAGATCGTTTCGTTACAAAAAAAATTTAAATATTGCCACCAAAACTCACGCACTCATAACTAATGTAAGTCACGCATCGGTAGCAATCTTGCCCCGAAATAAAGTCAATCTATCTATCTTTGGTAACGTTTCATGAACAATCTTAGATAAAGTATGACCTACATTTAACAATTACGATTACATAAATTAGAGGAGGGTCGAGAGATTGGCCATCCTGCTAAGGTCAACACAGACAAATGGGACCACCCAATGGGTTCTCCTTCACTCTGGGTTAGAGCTGGTGAAAAGTAGATTCTCCCTTGTTTGTTTGTTCCTCCCTCTTTGACTTTCAACTAATCCCTTCTCTTGCTTGTCCATGAAAAAGGGACCTCCTGTTGCTTGGCAGTCTCTCCCTCCCCATCTGACCTTCAACTAATACCTTTTCCTGCATTGTCTACAAGCCCTTCTCTTTTCTCCATAAGTTCTTTTATTCCAATCGATCGGCTATAAGGATGAAATAGTACCAGGAAATGACAGACTGGAGCACAGATTTTATGATAAGTTGTTCAGTCATTCCCCAGGAAAATCTGTGGCATTAAATCACAGTCTCCTCTCTTAAAATCACCACAAAGTCTCACGTGAAGCCTTCCTTACAATGCAGATTTGCAAGGCATGACAATTAAAGTAAATTACAATCAAGTAAATGTTGGTTTGAATCCTGCAGGCTATACAACCCAAACAGCAACCACAACAAAATCAACTCGCTATAGCGATAGTGCAGATATGACCACTCGTAATTAACAGCAGAACTCCCTATGTTTTAACACGTGGACCAACCATCGCAAGACGATCACTCGCTATAGCGATGCTCTCGTTATGAGCCACACTCGCTATAGCAGACTTCTACTGTATTTAGAAACCGGCTTATTTCAAGAAGGACAAAGCTAAAAATTTCTAAGACTGGTTGTGACCGATGGTTCAGAGATGTGGACCATGAAAACTCAGACGAAAGTGTCAGATTTGAGAGAAAAATATTAAGTGAAGTATATGGACCTGTATAGTAAAAATAAAGGCTGGAGAATACGATTCAACTCAGAGGTCGATCGACTAATTGGAGGGCAGGGCATCACATTTTCCGATTCATAAAAAGTCCGGAGAAATAGAGTGGATAGGATATGTCACGGGAGAGAATGGCAGAAAATAGAATGCATGGGAGGGAAAGTGTGTACGTCGAGAGAAGAGGAAAGGAAGACAGAAGGACACAAGATGGATCGAGGACACGTCGCACACCAAAGACCTGCAGGTCGAAGGGTGGCACGGAGGGAAAATAAGAGAGAGATCGGAGGCCTAATTGTGGGGGAGGAGGAGGAGGGCTGTATGCAACACCACCAAAAGAAGATGAATGGACTCTCTCTCTTCCTTTCCCTCTATCTGATGTTCACATGTTCACTACCATCCACCCCGGTAACTTATTGTTTTCTTTAGGGTGTTTATGATAGTGTCTGTTTCATTGTTCACCCGGTTCTTCACAGTCGAGTAGTTCTTCAATACGAGGTGCATTCAAGTTACAAGGCCTCCGATTTTTTTTCTAAATAATTATTCACCTTAAAAACTATGAAACTTGTGTCACTTCTCGATGTGATCTCCCTACACAGCCGTGTACACATTTTTCCCAACGTCGACAAGCCATGATTCTATGGCCAAATGGTGAAGGCTTCTTTAGAGGAGTCTCTCTTTTGACCACTGGAAAATCGCTGTGATGCTGTTGGTGTGTGTGCGAGGATGCCGAGTTGTTTTGGTTCATTGTCACACGTTTTTCTCTGCCTTCTTCTTTAAACTGTCGCACCAATGAACACGCACATTCGACACATCATCCATGACTCCATCCCCACATGACTCCTTCAACTGGCGATGAATTTCAATCGGTGTCACACCACGAACCACCACCATCATTGTCACATGATGTTCTCTGTCTTCTTTTAAACTGCCATACCAATGAACGCACTTTCGACACATCCATGACTCCATCACCACATGTCTTTCCTTCATGGATTTCAATCGGTGTCACACACCACGAATGATCACACGCTGGTCATGTAATGAAAACGTTGCCATTTTAAGTATCGAAAACAGTTCTCATTCTCGCGGCTGCCATTACAGGGTCTCTCTGTCGTACAGTGCTGTGCCATCTCTGTCACACATTGACAAAGATTGCCCGCTCATTTTAAAACAAACCACATGTTTCTATCTGTTCCCAGTCCGGAGAAAAGAAATTGGAGGCCTTACAACTTTTATGCATCTCATATAGTCTGCTAGTAGTTGACAGTTTCTGCTGTTGTTCACTACCGTGTTTCCTTTTTTCTCTCTAAAATGTAAGCTTGGTGGTTGACATCCTGTCGGTTCAAATTCATGTATCTTTTCAGATGACCTTTAAATGTTACAAGCTATAGAACAAAGTAGGTTTTTGCAACAGTATCATGTCAGTGTCACTTGTAACGCCTGGCCTATTGTCGTGATGTTGTGTGCTGGCCAATTATTTCATCTGGTGTTAATGTGGAGTGGAATTTTGATTAATTGTAAAAAGTTGTTGTTGGAAAGTAATTAATTGGTGTTTATGTGAGGAGAAGAGCGGGGATTGTTGTGTAGGAATAGCGGGGACTGTTGAGTTCAAAGTGAGGGTGGATTGTGGAGTGAGAAATGACAGAATAAAGACGTGTGCGGCGTTTTTTTGGTTTACTCCTGAGGAGGAATATGGTAAAATTAAATTTGATGTTACTCACTAAACAAATAAATTTGGTATTTGTTGTGAAAATTGCATTTTATAACTAACCACAGTGATCAACCCGAAGGTTGGTATGTTAAGTGAGGGTAGAGCTCACTTAGTACTAAGCCCACGACGTGTGTGGAAATTCACACATCAGGGTAGAGGGGCATCAGTTTATTTCCCTGTGCCGCCTGTGGTTTCCCACTGGAAGATGTGGTACCCGAAAAATCACTCAGC